>JAKWJA010002047.1:0-85553 GCA_027704765.1 Solanum habrochaites
TAACAATGGGCCCTATCAACTGGTGTCCCAGTGCCCCTATCATGCTGCGCCGCCAGCATTACAGCTTGCCCACCACCTCGATTGATTGGGTGACCATCATAAACCTTGGCCACCGCGTCCTCCAGCATGGCGGCCTCTCAATGACAACCTCTACCTCTAACTATTGGGGGTCTGTAAACTCGGTTTTGGACAAAACCTCCTAATTTGTCCGTCTCTCCACATCCATAAACAATCTCCTGGAGGTGCACAGCATAGGTCTCTGTGTGAGGACCGACGGAGCTGGGGATAACTCCAAAACTCAGAGGGAAGTGTGGGACCGGTCGCGGTGGACCCCAGCTACAGCCTTGTAGTGAAGATGAATAGGTCGGGCTGGGTACCCTCCTGAACTCTGTCCTCTGAGATGGTAGGAAAACCACTAAATCGCCCCCGTACGGAAATTCTTAGATGTCGACGCCGTGGTGAAGTGGTTGGCTTCAAACCCCTCTGACCTCTATTACAAAAGTCAACCACTTCTTGAAAAGGATTTTGCTGCAGCAGCTACCTGTAAGGCGGGGAGGGGATCTTGCAAATCGACCTCAATCCTTTTCACAAGACGGCGAATCCGCTCTTGTGGACTGAAGCCAAAGCTGGGTGGCCATACCGGATAGTGCAGAAATTTAGCCTCATAAGCAGAGTAACAGACATCCTTCCTTGCTCTAGAATCAGGAACTCATCTCTCCTCTTGCCCTCAAAGTCCGGGGGTGGTATATATTTCCATTAAAACAAGCTAGAGAATGATGCCCCCCCCCAAGTCAAGGTGATCCTGTGTGTGGTTGGCACTCAACGTTACGATCGTCCACCATATTTGGGCATTTCCCTAAAACTGATTAGGTCAACAAAACTAACCCCGAATCGTCTACTATGTCCATCTTATGTAGCAGCTCATGACAAATCAACCAGCAAAATCATCGGCATCCTCAGATTCAGGGCCAACCTGAAGACTGGAGGTTAAACTTCAAAGAACTTAGTGGAAAAGCTTCATGCTGACACTCGTCATTATAGGCCATGTAGTCAATCGAGGGAAGGAAACTGCCTACTCCCGATGAGGCATCCATGCGGGAAGCCACAGCACTGCATGTTGTACTCCGAACTGAGGTGCTGTGTGCAGAAAACACGGAGGAGTCGGCCTTGAAAAACAGATAAACCGGCTAAGATAAGTAAGAACATGGTAATCATCTCTGGGGTAGGTTGATGGGTGGTATTCCTCATCTTGCACTTCCTTATTTTACCGTCATCACCATATCTTACTACACATCAGGCGGTGGAGGGAGTCACCGACCCTAGTTTACTAGGTGGACCAGGTGTTTGTCCTCTACCTTATAGAGGACGTCCTCCCGAGACTCGTACCACGGCCTTCTTGCCCACTTCTCCCTTCGAGCTAAAGTTCCAGTGGCTGCTCAGACGCACACTGTCTTGCCAGTGCTGGTGTTGCCGCTGTTGTTTGTTCTAGTTCTAACATTTGCGAAATAGAGTGAGGAGGTCAGGGTACCAATTTGTATCACTAGATACCAAATTGAAACCCAAGTACTAGCACGAAAGGAAGAAAGAATGGAATTTTCATAATGTCCTATAGACTTCTCAACAAAAGTTAAGGGCGTCCCCCTACGTTCCTCAAGACTCTACTAGACTCGTTCTTGTGTGATGAGGACCAACGAACCTAAAGCTCTGATACCAAGTTTGTCACGACCCAAAACGGGCCGCAGTGGCACCCACACTTATCCTCCTATGTGAGCGAACAACAAAATCTACCAACTTTCAAACCATAAAAAAATATAATGCGGAAGGGATCAAATCTTATTAATATAACCAATTAAATATAAATTCTAAAATATATTACTTATCATTCCCCAAAATCTGTAAGTCATCACATCAAGAACATCTATCCTCAAAATTTCTAAGTCTACGAATTAATTAAGAAACTAAAATAAGTAAAACGATGGTCCATGTGCCAAACTTCGACAGACATCAAGACGCGAAGAAGAGAATCTAGCCGAGCTAGGAATAATAGCTCACCCTGAATTCTGACGTGGGCTGAAGGACTGGGCTTAGAGGGTTGCGGACGAGACGAAGTCACTGGTGCACTTGCGCACTCCCACAAAAACAACAAGAAGAACATAAAAAGTAGGGGTCAGTAAAAGTTCTGAGTAGGTATCATCGGCCAACTCAGAAGAGAAAGCAAGTATATATCAAGTAGTAATATTAAATCAGCTTACAACACTAACAGATGACAACAAAACAAGTACAAACCCTTTGATAAAACAATTACCAACCCTTTGACGACAAACAAGTACCATCTATGAGATCTTAAGGGCCTCCACCCCATTACTCGTTTGGGAATTGGGTTTCTTTAGATTAAGTAAATAACCATAATTCAAGATTCATTCTCTTTATTCCTCTTGTGTCGGAACGCACCACTTGATCCCTATACTACGTGTCGGTTCGTGGACCCACCCGATCCCCCTAATACGACGTGTCGGTTCGTGGGACACCCGATCCCCTAATTACTAACGTGTCGGTTCGTGAACCGATCCATTAACCTCATCTTTTAGTCATCAAGCCTTCTTTTATACCAAGGCAATCATCATTAATCGAGTGGATCTAAGGTTTTTAAGATTCGCAGTATGTCATCATTATTATCACCATCACAAGGAATATAAATTCACAATTCATTGCAAAAACGAAATTAAGCGCATAGAAGGGGACTTTACAATACCACCAAATACAATCAATCGTATTTAGGAGTTTACTATGAAATAGAATTTAACCATAACCTACCTCCACCGAAGAATCGTGTGATCAAGCAATGATATTCCCCAAAAAAAGCCTTTTGCTTTCTATTCGTTTCCTCTCTCTCTCGCTCATTTGCCCTCTCTGTCTTTTTCTTTTTCTTTCTAGATTCTTTTCTTTTAACCCTATTATCATACGATCAATTTAAAAGATGATAAAAAGTAACCCACCAGGTATTTCAAGGTTATCTCTTTAACCCCCTAATAATTAAAGTATTACACTTCTTCCCCACAAATTTATAATTATAAGCATTGAAAAGACCAAAACGCCCCTTAAAAATTCAGCAGAAATCTGACTCAGTCGAGGTGCCGGCCATTTGTGGGACGCCAGTCGTACCTGCGACGGACGCCTGCACGGTCGTCCACAAAGTTCAGAGACTCCAATCTTCAGTTAAAAGGTTCTGTGACGGTCCGTCGTGGCTACGACGGTCCGTTACTGCAAGTGCGTTGCTTGTGACGTTCAGAGAGTTGATCCCAGTACAGATTTTAGAGTTTAAGTGTTTTGGAACGAAACCCCTCGACGGTCCGGCGTGTGATCATGACGGTCAGTCGGACTTGATCCGTCGACCCAGCCAGTTTTTATCAAAAAAATCTTCCTGCCGAATCGACTCTAAAAGGTCGTACAATTCCCCCCCCACCCCCCCCCAATCCTTCCCAGGAGCGTTGTCGATTCTCTGGTATATCATGGTGTTCGGGGAGAAGCATATCGCTCATCTCCGAATAAAGTATCTCTGAAAACGTCGATAGGTGTGTATAGAAGACCAATTTATGTTGAAATTCCAACAAATATAGCGGATAACCCAAGCGGAATATATACCATTATTAATATAACAAACACAATAAAAATTAATAACAGTCATATAACAAGTAAATATTTGCAAGCTCAAAATTAGGTGATTTCCCCAAGCGGAAGTCGCCATCTCTCACCACCTCGTATTTTCCCTCAACATTAAATTGATTGTTTGAGAAGAAAGTGTTTTTCCAATTAAAGTGACATTTCAAAAGGAATTATTTTTATTTCAAGAGTCGCCAATGGTTAATTGAGTTTTGGCTGTGTGTTCCAAAGTCACCTTATTTTACATCCCTAAATCAAAAGGGGAAGTTGACTCGTTATTTTATGGTCTGCGAAATCAAAAAATCGGGTAAGGAATTCTGTTGAACGAAGGGAGGATTAGGCACCCCCTCGATCCCGTGGTTCTAGCACGACGCTTATTGACTTTTATATGACTTGACGTATTTTAAATTAATTATGTTTTATTACCTAACACAATTTACTTTATGTCCGCTTTCTTTGATTTATTTAAATGCTTTGTAAAAAATGTAATATTTCATTTAGTGTGTTGTTTATGGTAGTTAGCAGCTCTTCCAACTCACCACAAATTGTTTATTTGTTGTATTTAAAGACTAAAATCCAATTTCATGTTTTGTTGGATCTTACTATATGATTATCAAAGCCTAAATTACATCATCTTAGTTTTTTTTTATAAAAAAAAATGAACAATATATTAATAAAACATAAGATTAAAATATATAATTAAAAAAAATACACCTTTTCATATAATTTTTTTACTTTTCTTATTTTAAGTCCAATAATAAAATGAAAAAAAAACCCCGTATTAAAATCAATTTTATTTATTTATTATTTTACAGTTTGGGTCACGTTAATGTTGTTTTTTTTTATTTATTTTTTAAAAATTTTGTTTCTCCTTACTCTTATACTGTACCTTATTTTTTCTTTTTAATTCTCTTTTTTTTTACTTTTATGTTTATAATTTTTTTTACGTCTGTTCCTTTTTAGATAAATTTTTATTTTTTATTATTGCAACATGAATAAATTAATGATTTTTTAAATAAAAAGTTGACATAAAAAGAAAGAAATGTAAAAAAGGATAGTGTATTTTTATTATAAAAATAAAAAATAAATACCGTTTATTTAAATATTACAAAGTGAAAAAAAGTAACTTAACAATAAGAAATAAATTCCATCTAATTATTTCCTAACTGCATACTGTAGAATATAAGTACGAATTTAAAGAAGAACAAGATAGAAGGAAAATTAAAAGGCAAGAAGAATGAATATATGTTATATAAAATTTTACTTTAAATTAATATATAAAATCTCAAGTCTATTTCATATCATAATGTAAAAATTAAACATGTATAAATTTTTAAAACACTTTATACATTGAAACCCATATATTGCATGATTCTGTGAAAACCAAATAATATAATAAATATCAAGTGTTACTTTTTGTGAAATTTATATTTACAAAGGAAAATACCTCAGATAAGGACCACGAATTTGAAGCCTCGAATTTCACTATTTTTTTAGTTTTTTTTATGTGCACGTGTTCCTTAGGAAAAAAAAGTGAAAAGTTTTTTTTCTCTCTTTTGCTGATCTTTTTCCTTGGATGTATGAAATTTTTCTTCTCTTTTCTTTGTACCCCACCCCCTCTTTTTTCCGCTCTTTTCTTTTTCCTCCTTTTTATCCTTTTATTAATTTATATATAGTTATGTATTGTGTGTATGTGTGTATGAAAGCATTGGATATTAGTGGAAGGGGAGTGTGGGGTGAGAGTGAGAGGAAATGGTGAAGTGGGGTGGGATAATGAGAAGGTTAAGTTCTTTTAATTATTTTTATTGTTGTAAAATAATACTAATTATTAATTAAGAAAAATTAAATAGCTATATTAAAAAAAATAGATATATAAAACAATTAAAAATCACTAATTTATTAAAACTTTGAATGAATAATTACAAAATATTTACCTTAAAGTGTGATTCTATTATTTTTTTTGTGGATTTTCAGATCTTTTAAAAATAAACTTAATAAAATAAGATAAAAGTTCAAATATATTAAAAAAATATTTTAACCTCTAACAAGGATATAAAACTTAAATTCAATCAAAAATTACGTATCTACAAAAATGTTTTAAAAATATATTTTTCTTCATCTCAAACACACCTTTAATAGGTGGACTTTTAATATATTCATATACATCCATTCATATTTTCATATTTTTGAAGAAGTCCAATTAGTGGATACCCATGGGTTATCCGTATTTTATATGGATAATCTGAATTGACTTATATTTGTTCCACCTTTAATCAATTATATAACGATAATATTTAAAATAAATTGCATCAAAGAATAATCATAGATTTTACCCATTTTGCCACCATAGCGATGGCTAGTAAGGTGTTGGATTAAGTTGACGACGTTACCATTTAAACGGCGATTTCTTGAGCAATGAAATGCAACAAATTGAGGGAAACGAACAATTTTATCGAAGTCCTACACAATTATGAAATCAGTAATATTAATGAACATATTACATATTTCCTTCGTTCCTAATTATTTTTTTACTTTTTTTAAATGTCTCTAATTATTTGTTTATTTTGACAAATAAAGAAAAGATCAATTTATTTTACCTATGTATTCTCAATTAATTACTATAAAAAGGACAACTAATTTTAAATTTTTAATTCATCAATTTCATAATTAATAAAAGTAAAATCGTAAAATTACTATGTCAATCATTATTTTCTTAATGGATATTAATTCAAAAATTGACAAGTAATTGAAAAGATTAGGAGTGCATATTGTACATAACTAATAACTTGGAATCTTGGATACATGCAATAACTAGTAGATTTAAACTCTATGTTGTATTACGGGCCTAAATATGTGATTAGTGTGTTTCATCACGAGCAACATACAAAAATGACTACGTTTATAGGGTTATTGAAGTTTAATAACTATAAATATGTTATTTACTAGTAATGACTATGCTTTATGTCAATTATTAGTTGTATGTTTGTATTAAATTTTATTTAATTTTATTGTATTAGCTATTATTTATACAATGCATTAAATAAGTTGATGATATGTACCATAACTCCCAAGTACCCCACCTTTTAATATGTTCCTAAAATATGGAAAATTTCCACTATTAAATTAACAAAACTAAATAATACCAGTTTGTATGCGAATATGATTGATTCACATACATAATACAAAGAAATTATATTCACTAAATGCTTATTATAAAGGATTCATAAAATTTTGAATATAAAAGTTTATTCTGTATTTTTCTTCATGTATTCTGCATATGGTTTTTTTATTTATATTTATTTAACACTAATACAATTGTAATTACAATAACTCTTAATAGGAAAATGTATTTACTTGTACAATTAGCATATGAATACTTTGAATTCAAGTTGGGATATTTCTGTTTATAAAACTTTGGTAAATTGTGATTAATACATTCAAGGATACCAAGTGTTTATAAAAAATTTAATGTAATACATCAAACAAGGTAACGAGTACAAATTTTTAGCATTGAATACAATAATTTGAAAAAATGGATACAACTATGTTAACCAAAAAATGAATATAACCAAACACCACGATAATATGAATCTCTGTGTTAAATAAGAAAATTGAAAAAACAATAGAATGTGTATTTATCCAAAGTATGTAAGTATTTGAATATTATAAAAAATTGAAAAACCTAACAAAAATGTCGACTATTTTTCGTGAATGGAAATTTTATTATACTTGATAGGTTATTTATTTATAAAAGTATGACCGTTATCAACTATACTGTATTGCCTAAGTCAAATTGGATAAAATACTTTACTATCTAAATATACTGGTTTCACAAATCACCCTTTTATTAATATTACAAACAATTATCTAGTATATAAGTATTATACGATATGCAAATTTTGACAAAAACAACAAAATTCTCTCTCTACATTCTCTGCTAGCAATGATAACCTAACAGATCCGCTGAACTGCGGGTATTCCCTACGCTCCATCTCATAGATCGTCGGGGATCTCTCATTTGTGTACCGGAACAAGGAAATGAATCCAGCATTAAAGGTGACACTCTTCGCAAGGATATACGCAATTTCATCATGGAAAGAAAAGTATAAAAGCAATATAGTTTTCATGAAAAAAAAAATTTCAATCAAAACCCTATAAAAATAGATGAAAATAGATACATAAATAAAATTTACATAAAAACGAGGAGAAAAATCAGTTAGAAAGTACCTTATAATGAATTCAAATCACAAAAATCGCTCCTAGAATCATATAAAAAGATCTTGAATAGGAAGGAATTTAGGGGGGAAAGGAAACGCAAAAAAAATATGGAATATAGGGAATATTTGATAAAAGAAAAAGAAAAGATTATTGATGAGGAATAATTAATTATGAGTGTAATAATAACTTTCCTATTTAATATTATGAATAAATAAAATATAAAAAACTAATTACTGATATTTATAATTAACTTTGCTATTTGATATATAATATTATCTAGATAACGTGAAACAAAACTTAATTAAGCTATTTTATTTTAAATGTATATTAATGTTTGGTATTGTTTCACGACCCAAAACCGAGCCGCTCGACGGGCACCCACATGTACCCTCCTATTGAGCGAACCAACCAACTAAAAACTTATCATTCAATTTAATATCGACCATTAAAGTAATGCGGAAAGACTTAAACTATAAATAAAGAACAATTTCAATAAATTCTAGAACAACATCTATTATCCCCAAAATCGGAAGTCATCATCACGAAGAACATCTATGATCAATTTACTAAACTAGAGTAATTCTAAGAAGCTAAAATAATAAAGCTTGAGTCTTGACGAAACTTCAAGCAATCAAGACATGAGGAAGGAGATCCAAGTCCAAAGCTAGAGCATTAGCTCACCCTGAAGATCCGGTGTGACGAAGACTGGGGCTTGAACTATGGTTGAGTCGAAGATTTGGACGGCCACGTTGCTGGCACTCCACAAATAAACAAAAGGAAACATAAAAGCTAGGGGGTCCGTACAAACCACAAGTACTGAGTAGGTATCATCGGCAACTCAAATAGAAAACGATATATCAAGTAACATCATACAATCAATAATATACTTAGCATGCAGCATTTACAAATTCCATTAATCCTTAGGTTTACAACCCAAGCAATCAATGAGACTCACGCCTCTCATCTACTGTTTGGGAAAAAATGTTCGTGAGATTGAGTATATTAGTATCTTTCAAGAGTCATATATTATTCACTTCGTGTCGGTTACGTGGACACTCCGGCTCCATCATTCTATCCTGGGGTCGGAAACGTTGACACTCCGATCCTCATAATTCTATCCTGGTACCGGGAACGTGGGCACCCAGATCCATATACTACCTGTGTCGGAACGGACACTCCTGCATTTCTCTATTCTATCTGTTACCGGAAGTGGAACCCGATCAAATACTATCATGTGTGGAACGTGACACTCCGAGCCTCATTTCATAATCCTGGTGTCGGGAACAGTGACACTCCGATCCTCATATTCTATCCTGGTGTCGGAACGTGGACACTCCGATCCTCATATTCTATCCTTAGGTACCAAGGAACGTGGCACCCGATCCCCTAATCCTCACTACTTTCGTTCATTAAGCCTTCTTTTATACAAAGGCATCATCATTAACAAAGAAATATTAGGGTTTTCACTCAAGACCTGATGCACAGACCCCTAGCACCAACTAGCCATTCCAATACACTGCTTATTTTATCAAAATATGATAATATATATAAAGTCAATCATGCATACACACAATTAAGCTATAGAGACTTTAATAATACTTACCCAACCACAATTCATTCGCTATTAAGAGTTTACGACGAATAGTGTGAAAAACACATAACCTACCTTCACCGAAGAATGCGATTCAAGGCAAGAAAATTCCTCAATTATTGGGGTCCCTTCCATTCCTCTATCTCTTACTCGTTCTTCCTCTCCTTTCTTTCTGTTTTCTTGCTTTTTCAAACCCTCTTTCTTTGACCCACTAATTATCACTATTAAGTTTTAAAAGATGGCACTAATGTAATCCGCTTAATTAAAACTTAAGGTTCCTCTTTTAACCCCCCAAAGTAATTAGGACTATTAAACATTAACCCATATTTTAGTAATAAAGCACGGAATAGTCCCAAAAACGTCCCTTAATTAATTAATCAGGAAATCCGGACCCCGCCTGGGGTACTACGCAGGCCGTAGGGCCGTCGTGCCTGCGACGGGTCCGTCCTGCTGTCGTCGGCAATCGTCAGAGGGACTCCAATTTCCATAAGAGTCTGTGAACGGTCCGTCACGCTTGTGACGGTCCGTCCTGCATTCGTCGTTGACGGTCAGAGAGTCGATTTTTCAGGTACCCAATTTCAGGATTTATAAGTGTTGAAAATTGACACCCTCCACGACGGTCTACTCGTTGCCCGTGACGGTCCGTCGTGGCCCTGTTCACCTCTGCCAGTTTTTCCAGAAGAAAATTTGTTGCTCAAAACGGACTAAACAGGCGTGCACCAATAGGATACCATTTACCCATCGTTCATCCCCGACACGATCACAAGAAGGAAAACAAAGGGCGAAAAGGAATACCATTGAATCTGTAAACAGATGTGGGTATCTTTCTCGCATACTGCCCCTTCTCCCAAGTGGCTCTTCAAAGGGTCGATTCTTACATTGAACTTTGATATATGCAATCTCCCTTTGACCTCAACTTGCGAGTTTCTCTATCTAAAATAGCAACAGGATCCTCCTAATAAGGACCAAATTCTATCAAGCAAAACTGAATCCCACGGGATAATGTAATTTCCATCCCCATGGTATTCTTTCAAAAATCGACACATGGGAATACCGGATGTATCCGACAGCCTAGAGGCAAGGCTAACTCATAAGCCACGCTCCCCTCCTCTCTTAAGTACTTCAAGGGACCAATGTACTTGGAACTAAGCGTTCCTCTTTTACCGAACCGCATCACCCCTTTCATTGGCGAAACTTCAAACAAGACTTGTTCACCCTCCATGGAATTAAGTTCTCTAACCTTTCGATATGAATATCTTTTGTCTTAATTTGCGACCGCCTGAAGCTTCTCTTTGAATAGATTTCCACTTTTTTTCTAACGAATTCCCTCCCCCCCCCCAAAAGATCATACCCCAAAGGTATAAACCTGCGAATGATCAAACCAACCAATGGGGGACCTACATCTCCCTCTACCTACAATGCTTCAAAGGGAGCCTCATATCGATGCTGGTGATAGCCGTATTAGTATGAAAACTCGCTAAGGGTAAGAAGTTATCCCAAATGGCCACCGAATTTTCTATCACCCACATGCACGAAGCATATCCTCAACACTTGAATCGTCGCTCAATGGACCATCGGTCTGAGGAAGGGAAAGATATCCCCTCTTTACCATCGATGTCCGGATTATAGTTGGGCGGTTCGCTTGGTGCTTTCCTGGTACTAAGGTCCAACCTAGTACCAATTCTGTCATGCAATGTTTTCCAAAACTTAGAAGTAAACTGCGTACCTCTATCTGATATGGATGGGACAGTGGAAACTCCATGCAATCGAACAACTTCTGAGATGTAAAGTTTTGGTGTAACTTCTATTGCATGGTAAGTCACCTTAACCGGAATTGAATGAGCAGACTTAGTTAACCTATCAAACAATCACCAAATAGAGAGTTCATACTTTGCCAAGTCTTTGGAAGACCACCCAGAAGTCCAGTTGAGATTCTCTCCATTTCCATCCGGAAGGGCATGTCTCTGAAGTGTCCTCCAGGCCTTGGCTGTTCATACTTTACTTGTTGAAAGTTTTTTGAAACATTGGCAATAATAATCTATACAATATCACGGCTTCATCTTCTCCACCAGAAGTGTTGCTTTAGGTCAACGGTAAATCTTGTGCACCCGGATGTATCGAATACCTTTGAACTATGTGCCTCTGTCAGAATAGTGTTGATCAAATCATCGACCGCGAGGTTACACTACCATTCCCCTTAATCCTCAAAAAACACCTTCCTACTCGATTTTCGCTCTTTAGCCTCTCCTTGCAAACCACTTTATCTCGGATCCGGGATTCAATTTTTCATCATTAAAACTGCTTATCCATTAACTTGTCAAGGAAGGAAGATCTTGCCTCCACACAAGCTTAAAAAATCCTCCCTTATCATTTAAATTCTAATCTCATAAGGTTCGTTAAGCCAGGAATCTGAACTTCTCTAGCCCAATGGGCGCTTAGAAGCCTTGCAAGTCAGGCCTTAGACTTCCCATGAGTTCCCGCCTTTCTACTAAGCATCCGCTTAAAACATTCGCCTTCCCCGGGGATGATACAAAATAGTGAGTCGTATAGTCCTTCAGTAGGTCCATCCTATCCTCTGTCTCAAATTCTCAAATCTCTTGAGTGAAAGACATTTACGTAGACTACGATGATCCGTTATAGGACCTCAAACTTAACCCCATATAAATTAGTGTCTCCATTGCTTTAAATGGCAAAAACACCACTGCAGCCAACTTAAATCATGTCGGATAGGTTACGTTCATTGGCACCTTTTAATTGTCTTGAAGCATAAGCAATCACCATTCTTCTATTGCATTAGCACCGCACCCAAACCCGAAAGGGATTGCATCACAATAGACAATGAAATTCTTTACATTCCATGGCAAGGTGAGATTGGTGAAGTTAGTTCAACGAGTATTGAGCTTGCTGAAAGCTTTCCTCACAATCATACGGGGTTCCGACCATACCAAAGGAACATTTTGTTTGTTAAGTTCGTTCAGTTGGGAAGCAAGAGAAGATAATCCCTTGGACAAAAATCGGCTGTAAGTAGCTAGCTAACCCAACAAAAGCCCTTATTTCTGACCACAATTGTGGTCTTTACCCAATTCTTCACTACTTCATCTTAGAAGGGTCCACCATCACTCCATATTAGAAACCACGTGCCCCAGGAAGGACACTGAATCTAGCCAAAACTCACCACTTCGAGAACTTGGCATAAAGCTTTTTCTCCCTCAACATTTCCAATACATTCTACAAATGCTCTCATGTTTCCTTCTACTCTTGGAGTATTATCGTAATCATCAATAAAATACGATCACAAAGAGATCTAAATAATGGCTTAAAAAATCCCGTTCATCAAAACTCCATGAACGCAGCAGGGGCATTCGTAGAACAAAAGACATACACACAAATTCGTAATGCCCATACCTGGTTTCTAAAAGCAGTCTTTGGCACTACCGTTGCCCGTATTTTCAATTGATGATAACCGGATCTCAAATCAATCTTAGAGAAGACACAAGCACCCTGTAACTGATCGAACAAGTCATCAAGCGAGGAAAGAGGGCTACTTGTTCTTATTGCGTCACCTGTTTTCAAAAATGTTCTGGTAGTCTTAGTCTAGCACCATCAGAAAAAAACTCCCCATCTTTCTTCTTTACAACAACAAAAACACGGGAGCACCCCAGGAGAGCCACACTTGGTTAATGAAGCCTTTGATCAATAACTCTTGAAGGGGGCTTTTAACTCTCTTAACTCCGCGGGGAGCCATCTATTAAGGGGGTTATTAAGAAATGGCGAGTACCCGGTTCAAGATCAAGACAGGGAAGTCGATATCCCTATCTGGTGGCATTACCCGGAAGATCGAAGGGAACACATAAAGAACACTCACGGGCCACGAAACGACTCAAGCGAAGGTACTTGGGTAGTGTCATCCTTGAGAGGTGCCAAAGAAAGCTAAAACACCTTACTACCATTTTTATTAGGCACCGAAGAAAGGAGATTATACGTTAACGATGGAAGTGTAGTCACCCTCCACACCTAACGGATCTGTCCCAGTTGTCTTAACGTCACCGTTTTAGCATGACATCCAAGATCGCAAATGCGGAGAAAGCCAAGTCATAACCCAGAATTATCATTCAAAATCAACCATCTCTAAGGAACCAAATCTACTAAAGGTTTACTCCCCACAAAGTTCACCAAACAAGGACCTATTACCTTTTCAACTACACAGACCTCACCCACCGTAGTAGGAAAACACGAATAGGGCGTATCAAGTAATCACAATGTAAATTTAGACCATTAGCAAATGAGGAAGAGACATAAGAAAAATGTGATCCAGGATCAAACAATACGGAAGCCATGCACATCACAAACCAGGAAGATTACCTGTAGATGACGAGAATCAGTGTCTCCGCCTCTGATCTCCCAGGAAAGCATAAACAATGAGCCCTTTCGTTGGTTGTCCGTTGCCCCTACATTGTTGCGAGTAGTGGCTCCAGTTTGACCCATCACCCCCGCCATTTTGGTGATCAACCATTACCTCGACACCCCACGTCCTCCGGGAATAAACGGACTCTGTCAGACCACCTCTATCTCTAACAGGTTGGGGTCTATCATCTCTGGTTTTGGACAATACCTCTTGTTGATATGCCAGTCTCCCCACACCCATAACACTCTCTTATAGATTCACGCATTTAGTTCTCTCAGAGAAATGTGGACCGTTCTGAGGTGGACCCCAAACTACAGTCTGTAGTGAAGACTGAAACGGGTCGACTGAGTAACCTCCGGAACCCTGCCTCTAGAGGTAGAGAACCAATTAATCACCTCCTTTCGCAACCTTTTGATGCTCGAAGCCGTGGTGAATTCATCTGGCTTCCCCTCTTCCACATCTACTACGAAATCTTACCACTTCTTGGAAGGATTTTGCCGTAGCCGCTCCCTGTAAGCTGAAATTTCGCAACTCTTACCTAAACCCCTTCACAAAAAACGGGCGAATCCCTGTGTAGACTGAAAAATAGTTGGGTGGCCATATCTGGATAGTGCACGAACAACTAGCCTACTAGCATTGACGAATCCTACCTTGCTCTAGGATCAAAAACTCATCCCTGTTCCTATCCCTCAAAGTACGGGATATACTTTTCCATAAACAAACTAGAGAATGAGGACCCAAGTCATGGTGGTGCCTCTGTTGGTTGGAACATTCAAATGTGGACCGCAACAACCTTTTGGCGTTCCCTTGAAACTGATAACTCACGAACTCCAACAAACCAAACCTTCATTACGAAACCCAGCTTGTTGTAGTAGTCCTGACAGTCAACCAAGAAAATCGTTAAAGCATTCCTCAGATTCTGCACCTTGAAGACTGGAGGAGGTTTCAATTTCAAGAACTTACTGAAAGTTCATGCTGATCATGTATTATAGGCTCAGTAGTCGGACGTGGAAACGTGCCTAATGTCCAATGGGGCCTCCAACGATGGGGCCATAGTGATGCATGTTGTTACCTCTGAAACCGGAGTGTTGGTGCAGAAAAAACACTGGAGGTGCCTGACCTTGATCAGACAACCCACTAAGTGATAAGCGAGAGTGAACCTGATTGATCATTTCTGGGGTAGGTGTGGGGTGGATTCCCTCATTCTGTACTTGTTCATTCTCCCCATTCCTCCTACCTTCTTTAATACTTCCTCAGTCGGTGGAGGGTCACCGCCCTAGACCAGATGGGCTACAGTGCTCGTCCTCTTCCTCTAGAGGACGTCCTCCCCGACTATACCGCGGACTCTTGCCACGTTGGCACTTCGAGCTACAGCCCAAGTGGGCGGGCTCAGATGCATCTTGTCTTGCTGATGTTGATGTGGCCGTAGTCGTTGACCTAAGTTCTAACCATCTGCGAAAGAGAGTGAAGATGGTCAGATACCAATGTATCACCTAGATACCAATTGGATCCAAAGCATAGCACGAAAGAAAGAAATGAAGAATGAAATTTCCTAAAGTTCGTATACCCTCAAAAGGGAATAGTTAAAGGCGCCACCTACCGTCTTTAAGACTCTACTAGGGACCTGTTCTTGTGTGATTGGGAGACCAACCGAAACCACTAATGCTCTGATTACCAAGTTGTCACGGACCCAAAAACGAGCCGCGATGGCACCCACATTTACCCTTCCTATGTGAGCGAACCAACCCCAATCTAAAACTTATCATTCAATTAATATCGACATAAAGTTATGAGGAAGACTTAAAACTCATAAATAAAAGACAATTCAAGAACTTCTAGATTCAACATTAAACATCTATTATTCCCCAAAATCTGGAAGTCATCATACAAGAACATCGATGACAATTTACTTAAAATAAGAGTATTCTGAAGAAGCTAAAAGAAATAAAAGCTAGTTATGCCAAAACTGTCAAGGCATCAAGACATGAGGAAAGAGATCCAGTCAAGCTAGAAGCATTAGCTCCCCCCCCCCCCCCCCACCCTGGAAGTCCGATGTTGTGACGAAGAACTGGCTTGAACTACTGTTGAGTCGAAGATGACGGGCCCGTTTGATGCACTTCACAAACAAACTTACAACAAAAGGAAACATAAAAAGTAGGGGGTCGTACACCACAAGACTGAGTGTATTCATCGCCAACTCACAAAATTAGAAAACAGTTATATATTCAAGTAACTCATAAAATCAACTATATCCTTAGCATTGCAGCATTTACAAAATTCCGTAATCCTTGGTTCAAACCCAAAGGCACATCAATGAGGACTTCACGCGTATCCTCAATCATACTCGTTGGGGGAAACATGTCTTTAGATTGAGTATATTTGTATCTTTCAAGATCATTATATTAGTCACTCTCGTGTCGGTACGTGACACTCGCTCTCATTTCTATCCTGGTGTCAGGAAAACGTGACCACTCCGATTCCTCATTATTCTTATCTGGTACCGGAAACGTGGCAACCGAATCCATATTACTATCCTGGTGACGAAAACGTTGACACTCGATCCTCCATATTTATCCTGAGTATCGGAACGTGGCACTCCGATCCATATACTATCCTGGGTGTGGGAACGTGACACTCGATCCTCATATCTATCCTGTGTCGAACGTGACAACTCCGCTTCCTCATTTCTATTCCTGGTGTCGGAACGTGACATCCGATCTCATATTTCTATCTGGTTACCGGACGTGGGCACCCGATCCCCAATTCTCACTTAATTGCGTTCATTAGGCCTTCTTTTTATACCAAGGCATCATTCATTAACAAACGGAGATTAGGGTTCTTCAGATTTAAGGATTCATAGCTTCATCATGCTGTTTTATCACAATCATATATATATATATAAATCAATCATGCATACACACAATTAAGCATATAGAAGATTAATATACTACCCAACCACATATCTTTCTCTAGTTAAGAGTTACTACGAAATGTGTGGAAACCATAACTCTACTTTCACCGAAGAATTGCGATCAAGCAAGAAAAGTCCTCAATTTCTTGTGTCCTCTTCGTTCCCTCTCTTCTCTACGTCGTTCTTGCTCTCTTTTCTTTCTGTTTTTCTTTATTCAAACCCTATTTCTTTTACACTAATTATTCATATAATTAGTTTTAAAAGAGATGGCACTAAAATCCGCTAATTAACTTAAGTACCTCTTTTAACCCCAAGTAAATTAGGAACTTATTTACACATTAACCCATTATTTATAATTAGCAGGAATAGTCCAAAACGACCCTTTAAATTAATTAATCATGGAATCAGACCCAGCCTGGACTACGCACGCCCGTGTGAGGGCCATCGTGACTGCTACGGTCCGTCCGGATGTCCGGTCGCAAACGTCAGAGACTCCAATTTCCATCAAAGAGTCTGTTGTGACGGTCCGTCCCGCATTGTGAGGTACGTCATGCCATTTCGTAGTGACGGTCAGAGAGTCGATTTATAACCCAATTTCAGATTTGCTCAAGGGTTTTGAAACGACACCTCACGAAGGCGTCGTGCCCGTGACGTCCGTCGTGGCCTCCGTCCCTCGCCAGTTTTTCAAGAAGAAAATCTGTTGCTCAAAAACGACGTAAACAGGTCGTTTTTACAGTATGTAGGTAATTTTTCCATGAGGTAAATTAATGATGCCATGTAATGTAACTTATTGGCACACCGGTTCCTCTCAATTTCTCTCTCTCTTTCATTTTTTTCAAGTTTCTATTTAGATTTATAACACATTTCTTATTAAAATATTAAAGGTGTAGATTTTTAAGTAATCAAGTGCCTTAATCATGATTAAAAGGGTACAAGTTCGCCATTTAAACCTATTTAATTTAGCTATAAAAGAAACCATGTCAACATTACGGATTATATTATTTTTGTTATCTATATTTTTTCAATTTACAAAAGAAATGTTTCTTCATATACTAAATTTCATTCAATTCAAAATCAACATTTAAATAAGTTACTTTACATAGCAAAAACCCAACCATTTGTTTTTACTCATAACCCCCACCTTTTCTCGCCTTTAGCTATTAACTCCAAAAGTACTTGAACCCATTACTTTGCCATAAATTATCAAAGAAGAATAAAATATTTTTTTGTTAGACAAACATTTCAAAAATATATACAATTTTTGTTTTTAAAAAAAAGTGTGTTAATGTCGATAGTAACTCAAGTTGTAAACTAAAGAACTAATTCCATTCGTTCTCAAAATTTTGGGAAGCAGATATTTTCAATGTTTCTTATTTTGATCGTGGTTGACTAATATACTTCTATGATTAAGAATTTGAAGAGGAAAATTTGGGGATTTTGGGAGAATTCATGAGTGAATGAGAGCAATGGGTAATACTTTTAAGGGTAGAAATGCTTATAGGGGTAGTTATAGGGCCAAAACAATACAATTTAGGGGTTAGATGCATAAGAAAATGATCAAAACACCCTCAATTAAAATTACTAGAAGACTTCATAGTTTGGACCTATAGTTCATAGGACTTTCTATCTATCGTTACTGGTCAACTATAAGGACTGCTAGGTCGTTTGAGCACTAAATCTTATTCTATCATAAAAGACTTTTCTCGTCGTTAAAGATAAGAGAAAATTTAAAAGATGATTTAAATTAACATTATTTAATTGAGATAATCTTTAAACAAATAAAAAATTATCTTGATGGCTTTTAAAGTGACAAGTCCAAAAGTCATTTATACCCTAGATGACTTTAGACCTTATTCTTGTTTGAGAAAAAAAATAATAAACTCTTGAGAAA
Source organism: Solanum habrochaites (assembly GCA_027704765.1). Lineage (NCBI taxonomy): Eukaryota > Viridiplantae > Streptophyta > Magnoliopsida > Solanales > Solanaceae > Solanum > Solanum habrochaites. Next base: position 18,677 of record JAKWJA010002047.1, read on the forward strand.
GACTTCAAGACTTTGGTGACAACAAAATTACCGATCGATTGCCTCAGCCCTCAGGTACACCAGAATTTTCTCTATATTATTTATATCTGTAGATTTTATATTATTAGTATTATAGAGTGAGTTAAACAAAAAAAAATATTTTGGAAAATTCATTCTGAATCACGAGAAAATCATGATTTGAAGGCTTTCTTTTGCCTTTGAGCAACTCATCCGGTAGTGCCTTTATAATTTTCAAAAGTTGATCCATAATTTAAAAAGAAACAATCTGAAGTGCTACTTATTTTCTGTTTATAATTTTGTTTTCCAAATTTTATGAATAGTAGAAGGTACTGTTTGACCATAGTGATAGTTTAATGATATAGTAGTTAATAGAAAATTCTAATAAAGTGAGAGTAGTAAGAATATGATATTGGCAAATCAATTTATGTTCATCAATTTACGTGATGATTACCATATTAAAAAGGAAATTAATGAGGGACTAATCATTGGCAAAAACAAGGTTTTGTACATTAATGAGATTCTATGTATTTTTGTTTGTGTATTATTATTATTATTATTGGTTTTCTTTTTGTCGTGGTTAAGGCTACAGATTATGTAACTAGTGCTTAAAAATTTAAGATTTTTCTTATACTTATTACTTTATTGTTGAAGTTTTAATATAGATAACGAATTTTGATTATATAGTATTATATAAATATGGTATTTTGATAAATTGAGATTTAGGTCTACGCTTAAACTTTAGGAATATGAGACTGGACATATTTAGTTGGCACCAAGATTTATGAATTCAATTATAGATTAGAGTGAGTTTTTGGATCTATGTTAGACCTATAGTAACAAGGGCGTCTATTGCTTAAGAACATTGCATATTTGATAGATTGGAAACATTATGAAGCTTACTAAAAGGAATGACAAAATCTTGAAGATTCGTGGCACATATTCGGTATTCAAGGTATGCTAAGACTTCCTAGACTTCTTTGAGGGATGTTTGTTAATCAAAGATTAAAAATAAATTGGACAATTGGTAAGGGTGAAAGATGGGAGTCTAATAACAATGATGTGACAGACATTGGTATGAGTACCGGTGTAATTAAAGGGAAAGTTTATTACCATATTATGATATATTGTAAATAAGAATGTCAAAGCATATGAGCATTAGCTGATGTATTTAGTGACTTGATTTCTTGTGTGGGATTTGGGTTTCTTATGAACCCATATAATTGTGATAATGAGGTGAATAGGTCATGCACGTTTGATTTATAGATATTGCATCATACACTTTGATGATACCATATTGTGCACATGCATTGACATGTGATTGAGTATGATAGTAATGTTCTAACACTGGGAGATCGTCCGGTAAGATTGAGTTATATTATAAGTTGGGGCACATGGAGATGTCCGTGCGAGTTGATTGGTTATTATGATTAGATTATTGAGTTGGACCACATGGAGGATAGGGCAGTGCTGGGGATATTTTAAATTTTATGGTAGTACGTGAGATCGTCTGCACAGACACGTGGAGATCGTTCGTGTAGTTAAATGAAACTTCACGGAGTATTTCATGGTCATTGAACTCTCGAGTTTACTTCGGAGGAGATCATGTATATACGATTTGAGAGAGTACTTGAAATCGAGGATATCATTTCATGGGGTCAATGCCATTTGCATTCTCATTACATTCCTTCAGTTTTTGTTGATATGAGTTCTTGGTGGTTGAAAAGTACGGATATTGTGATTTCTCTATATGATGGTGAATTGACTTAAATATTTAATATAGGACTTGTTATACTAAAGCATAATTTCTTTAATAAACTCTTGCACTACTTATTCGTTGTCGGTCTCTGCGATATCTGGGTACCTACGTGGTTTCGTTACTCATACTACACTTGGCACTCTTTGTGGTGCAGCTTGGATTTCCAATGCGAGTGAATATCGTGGATATTTCAGACCTGAGTTTTTAAATTATCGTGAAGTTTTGGTGAGCTACTTGGCTATTCTGTGGCCCACACCTCCTTCTATGTCTTTAGACATTGTCATTTTATTTTAGTATTTTGACAAGATATTCTCTTGTCTAGGTTTGTCGTTTAGTTCAGATTTATATCGTAGTTTAGAAGCTCTTGTACTTATGACACTAGATTTTAGGGTGATATTTCTATTTAGCACATTTATTTTGAAGACTTGGTATGTTAGACATTAGTTTGTTACTTACCTTTTCACGTATAAGTTGAATTCATAAGCTTATTGGGTTGGCTTACCTATCGGTTGGGAACATAGGTGTCATCACGACTTGTGATTTTGGATCGTGACATCAACCTTAGACCCAACTACTGGAACCCAAAATTCAGCCAAGCTTCCACAAGATATCCCTACGGACCGTCGTTCATTGTAAGGTTCGTAGAGTCTCAATTAAAGCCCAAAATTTCTCTAATTCTGGATAACTTCGATGGATCTCTCCTACGATCCATAAACCACCCTACAATTCATCATGTTCATTCGTAGGTAAAATACTAAGACTTGAAAATTTCAAGTTCCTCAAGATCATTCCTACGACACCCTTCTACGGATCGTAAACCCTTATACATGGCCATATATTGATATGTAAGAACTTGTATCAAGTCAATTTCCTTCAACTTTTCAACTCAAACTTAACTTTCTAATTTTCGAGGTATTATAATATATTTCCCTTGGCAATATTCGTACTCGAATGGGAATCAAGCTAGCATAAATAGAGTATAAAGAGATCTAACAACTCAATATGAATGAAATTTACATCAAAATGCACATATAAGGAGTAATCAACTCCAAGCTAAAACATAACTATAAAACAACTTTGATGAAACATATATGCATATAGAAACATGAGAATGATTAAAATACATGAATCTCAAATAATGAGCCATGAAAAACTTAATACCTCAAGCTAGACTAGGACCGAAGGGAAAGAGATCAGGATACCAGGACATCATATTGGATTAGATGTTAAAATAATTGATTCCTCCAAAGGACTTTCACCAATGCAACTTCTTTATTTCTCAATTTCCGAACTTGACGATCTAAAATTCATCCGAAACTTTTTCATAAGAAAGACTTTTCTTTAAGTCTTAAGCTTTCCAACAATCTAATAGACGTAGGATCACCTACACACTTATTCAACAAGGAGACATAGAACACCGGTAAGGAAAATGCAACTTGTAAGATACGTTACCAATACTCCTTAAAATTTGGTATAGGACCCACATTCAAACTTTATCACACCCTTCATAGGTAAAATTACCTAGTAAACTCAATAATCAATGTTGAGCTAAAGCCCTGTCCTACTAGCATTGGCATGAGACAACATAAACTTCAAACTAACGTATAGGAGACCTACACCTCCTATCATAGAGAGCCTAAAAGGAGTAATACCAATACTTGAATGATAACTATTATTATATGCAAACTCAATCAAAGGTAAAGGGTCATCCAAATTACCCTTGAAGCCAATCACACAATTTTTCAATATATCTTCCAACATATCAATACTATTCTCGGCTTGCCCGTCGGTCTGGGGATGAAAGACCATATTGAATAGGGGCATTCCGTGCAACCTAACCATTTTTAGATATACAACTTAACATAATGTTCTTGTATTCACAAGAATAAATGAGTCAAACATCATCATATAATCCACAATGATCCAAATCGAATTGTGTTTCTGTCGAGTGCGGGGTAAACCGGTAAAGAAATCTATATTCAAGCCTTCCCAGTTCCTAGTAGGCATACTAATATCTGAGACAAACCTCCTGATTTCTAGTGCTTAACTTTCACTTGTTAACAATTTATACACTTGGCCATGAATTCCACAATGTTTTTCTTCACTTCATTCCACTAGTAGACTTTTCGCAAATCATGATACATCTTGGTGGCTCCCGGGTGAATAGAATATAAAAAACTATGGGCTTTCATCAAATTTGATTTCTCAACACATTAACATTCAAAATACATAATTAACCTTAATAACTAACAACATCCCCCCCCCCCCTCGAGAAAGCAGTAATGGCTTATTTGGAAACCAAGTTCTTCAATTAAACCAATATTGGATCAAAATCTTGCTTAGATTTTACATCCACACATAAGATGATTCCGACCCATTTTGAGAAATAATTCTCCCTCATATGAATCAACCAAGTGAACAATTAGCCGAGCTGGTCTATGAACGTCGTGATCTAACTCTTTCTTACAATCTAGGAGTCAGACTACTCATTGTCAACAAACTAAGGGCATTGTCCACAACATTGACCTTATATGGGTGATAGCAGACGTTCATCTCATAGTCTTTCAAAGGTTTGATTCATCTCCATTGGAAAAGATTTAGATACTTATGCTTGAACACATATTATAAACTTTTGTAATCAGTAAACACACATAAAATGGATATCCTTATGCGAACCATCGACCCTTCTACTTGTTTGTTGGACTATGTCCGTAAGAGATTATAATAATTCAGTTTTCTATAAAACGTATATCGAGTCGAAGTCGATGGCTACAGCTTGTTGCACTCCACAAAAACAGAGAAGAAACTACAAAAGTAGGGGTAGTACCAAGGACACGTACTGAGTAGGTATCACGGGTTCAACTCAAAATAGAAATCAATATATTTAAGAACCCTAGGGAAACAGTTCCCATATTTTAAAGAACACGTTGACACGATATTGATTGATCGGAAGTGTCACGTTCCGAACGGTTATTATGGGATCAGGAGTTTCACGTCCGACACGTACATGGATCGAGAGAGTGGTCCACGGTTCCGACAACAATAACATTAAAGGGAAAGGAATTCTTGAATTAACTTTTAAATGCTCAATCTCAAAGAAATCTATTTCCCAACTGGAGTTATGATGTGGAGGCATGCGTCTCATAGGTGTGCTTGATATTGTGATTGATGGTGTTGTACCTATTATAGTGTTGTTGTCAATGGTTCATGTGTTTGTGTTTGCCCACCTGTTAACGTATTGTGTTAATTTATGTTATTTATTCAATGTATGGATATTGGTTTATATTCTGAGTGGCCGATGATACCTACTTATACGTGTTCTTGTACTGACCCCTACTGTATTTCTTCTCTGTTCTTTTTGGACGTGCTGCAAACAACAGTGTACCATCAACTCGAATCGCCCTAGCTCTATCAGTCTACAGCACATCAGAGTTTCAGGGGGCGCTATTATTTCTTAGCTTCGTGCTGGGGATTCCTCTCATTCAGGTCTTGATGTCTTTGATGTCGGAGATGGACCATCTTTTAATGATTTGGGTCTTAAAATACTCTTGACTGGTAATTTAATTTGAGGGATAGATGTTCTGATGTGATGACTTTCCAGATGTTGGGGATAATAAGTGTTAAAACTTTAGAAGCTTATTTAATTGGTTACATTAATAAGTTTTGAATATTCCGGCATTAATTTTTTTTATTCATAGTTAAAACTATTGGTAAATGTTGGGTTTAGATTGTGGTTCGCTCACCTTGTAGGTTAAGTGTGGGTGCCCATCACGGACTTGTTTGGTCGTGACATGCAGTGAGCTGCTGCCTACATCGATGTACAAATAGTAGCAAACGATCGGTGTTGAGTTTGTGATCTACAATTCAGGGGGATGGCCAACATGTGGGTGGCGGGTCGTATGTTGAGGAGTGTCAACCCTGCAAGGGCCACCACCTATGACTTGGCATTCAGTTTCTAACTAATTTTATGGGAGAAGTATATACCCCGGGACTTTGAGGAAGGAGGAGAGGATTGAGTTCCCTGAGCCTAGAGCCAAGGAAGGATGTTTCTGTTGTGCTTATGAGGCAAAATTCAGTGCACTATCCCGGTATTTGCACCAGATTTGCTTCAGTCCACAAGAGCGGATTCGCCGCTTTGGAAAGGATTGAGGTCAGATTGCAGATTCCTGCCCTTTACAGGTTAAATCTGCAGCAAAAATTCCGTTCAGGGAAGTGGTTTGATTTGTGATAGAGGTTAGAGGGGGTGAAAGCCATAGGACTTCAAAACACAACATCGTCTTTAAAAAGTTTTGTAAGGAAGGTGAGTTTAGTGGTTCTTACTCCAGAGGACAGAGTTCAGGAGGGTATCCAAACCCGTCGATGTCAATCTTAATTGCCAGCTTCAGTTGGGGGTCCGTCGCAGACCATTCATCCTTTTTCTGGAGTTTGGAGGTTATCTCAAGACTTAGCATGTCACAGGAGACCTTGCTTGGACTCCAGAACTTTTTATGGAGTGGGAGGCTGGAAATATTAGGAAAAATATTGTCCCAAAAACAGATTTACAGATCCCCAGTTAGTTAGAGGTAGATTGTGGTCATGGTAGAGGCTGTCATTCGGAGGGACGTGGTGGCCAAGGTAATGGTGGGTCACCAGGTTTAGTGGCCGGCTAGTTTAGGTGGGGTTTTCGGTGGGGGCAAGTTGGAACTACTGCAGCGCAGCGTGGGGCAGGGGCAAGGATAGACCAGGTGATAGGGCCCATTGTTATGGCTTTACCCGGGAGGTTCTGAAGCAGAGACATCTGATTCTGCGTATCACAGGTACTCTTGGTCTGTGATTTGCATTTGCTTCTGTATTGTTTGATTCCTGGATCCACATTTTCATTATGTATCTTCCTCATGTCCTAATGGTCTTGATTTATATTTGATTTGCGTGACATGCCTATCCAGTTGGCCCATAACATTTGAGGGAGATTCCGGTGGGGGGTAATAATCATAGTGTTTACGAATTTTTGAGTTTATTACACTCAATCACTCTAGTATTCATACAATCTTCTTAAAACTTCTCATTTCACTTTTAACGAGATAATTTATAATCACATAAATATCTCTCTCTTATATTAGATCATAAATTTTAAAATTCTTTCTTTTACTTTTAATTTCGTACTCAGTGAAACACGTTTATATAAATCGAAATACAAGAGGACTAATAAGTTGAGAAGAGTGCTAGTCAAACATTACAAACTAAGAATTAATGATCAGCTAAATTAAATGGAAGAAGACAAATAGTAATCATATCACTTTTTTTTTTTGACATTATCTGAAATAAGAAACATCATTTATTTTCTCACGGTAATAATTGGAATATTTGTAATTAAATCTAGTATCATCTATAAAATAAATAAAAAATGATGTAACATACATTAAAAAGGATTGTTGATGAGAGTTTAATTTTCCATCTCATCACAATCCTTTCAAATATTATGTACCCCAATTAGAAAATAATGAATATATATTGTCATCATGACCAGAAAGAGTCCCAAGTTGTGTCACCTAGATGCCAAATATCAGTATTATCATCATATGACAAAGGGGTTGAATTTTGAAATGTATAATGGTGATCTGATAATGATTGTTGTTTGGGTATTAAAGTCATCAAATTAGCATTTTGGGATTGTAAATTAGAGATTTGAGCTTGTGCCATAGCAACTTGTGCTTGGAGTTTAGTCATTTGGTCATGAAGATGGGAAATTACACCAGCACTCCCATATATTGGATCTCTCATCCTTGCATTTGCTTCATAAACAAGGCTATTAACTGCATCTCCTCGTTGTGTTGCTGGAAGATCCTGAAACCACATATGACATATAGTTTGTTATTTACTTTCTATTTTAGTTCGACGTTAATGAAATTATTTGTAGTTACACAAATATTTTAGACGTATTTCTTTTTTTTTTTTCTGTCTTTCTTTTTTTTTTTGGCGTTTTGTGTACCTAAAACACCATTCGGAAAGGGCCCAAAACTATCCTGAAATGGGAAATATAAGAAAAGTCTAACAAAATACCCCTTTATTCATCTTGTGATCTAAAACATACCTTATATTCATCTCTTTAATCTAAATAGATTTAAAGAAATTATTAGAATTAAAAAAATTATTTTTTTTGGATCTGAAAAGATAATTAGATAATTGTTTTGATCTGAAAAAATATTAGGAAAAAACTAATAGAGGTGGAATTTTATTTCATCCAATAAGAAATGACACATAATAAATATTTTTTTAAAAAGAGAGGGTTGTTAGTTGTAAGGTTATAGGTGAGCAAAAAAAAGTGGATGGAAGGGTAGTTTTAGACCAAAAAAATGAGTAGATAGATATTTTTAGACCAAAAGATGAATGAAAGGTATTTTTAGACTTTTTCTTATAGTTTAGAGATATTTTTACCCTTTTTTGAACTACATTATATAAGTTGAAACAAAGGAAATAATACTTTTCATTTTCCAACAATCAATATAGCTAATCTTTGAAGTGAAAATTGAATAAATTAAACTTAATTTGAGGTGATCTTTCTTTTTCATTTTTTTTTGTATTTTCCTTGTGTCTGTGTGAGAGTGCGATGAAAGGGATCTACTCAATACCCTAAGAAAAGAAAAAAACAAGAAAAGTGTATTGCTAGCTAGTTTTGGCTAATACCTTTTTTTTTGGCTAAGGAGCAGATGCAGGATTGGTCTTAATTGTTAAGTTGATTAATGTTGAGTTAATTATTCCGAACTTTATTAATTAAAAAGTAATATAAAAGGACAAATGCAAAAATTATGTTGTCAAATGAGAAGATACATTTTTTAAAATCAAAGTGATTTTTTGTTAATGGCCTTTTAATGCATTAACCTGGCAGTACGTTTCAGAAAATTATTAAACTTCTTCCATTTTTCAACTTCTTCTCTTGCAATTCTATATAAGAAGAGGCTTGGGGAAAACATATTAAAATACACTTACTAACATTAAATAAAAGAAGGAGGAAAAACATTTTCCTCCCTCTTCTTATCCTTAGAATATTTTTTTTGGGAATTGGTTTTGCGCGAACCTCCAAACTCTTAGTCACGAGTGCACATGTTTGAGAGTAACTGTGGAACCTTGGGGAGCGATCGGCTGCAGCGATTTGCACCGAAGTCGAGCCGAAATCGCTTTCAAGACGGTGGCTTACCATGACACAATTTTTTATGATAAGCTCTTTGCTAGTTTATAATTTCAATCTAATATCAATATTTTTAGTATTTCTCCTAACATTAATTACTGCTAACTAGCTAGTTTCAAATTTCTTTTATTCTTTCCATGTTTTTCAATATTTGTGTTCACCAACCAATATTGGTACAAGAAGCATAATGAATTTACACTAGTATTTACCTGCAGAACCTTGATGATGTTGCTTGCTCCAAATATTTTATGAGCGACGATGAATTTCATGGGCTCATTTGGTGGAAAGTAAGGCTTTAACAGGCAATCTTCCAAACATCGGCGACGTAGAAATTTACACGCAGCACAAGGAGTAAACAGATTTCTATTTTCTGTTGAACAAGAAGAATAATCAGCCATATGTAATTCTATCTTTAATTAATTTCCATTCTTATTAAAATTTTGTATTTCACTTTTCTGTTTTTTGTCATTTGGCATGTCATATATATATATACTAGCTAGAGTGTCAAACATATATAACATGCCGTGTTTAATTATAGGAAGGTCAAAGTTCTAATTATATATGGCAAGAATATTATTACGTAATACTACTATACCACTTAAGGAAAATAAGTTAAGTATTGTATGGACAACGTGACTTTGAAATATTTTTCAAGAACAAGATGCGTTCCTTTTTTCTCCGAAATTGCCAAGCAGATGCAGAGGAAACTTGTTACTTCTATTAATGCACCTTCATCACACCCAACCACAGGTGTAGCGGTGGTGGCACTGTTTACTCTTAATCAAAGGTCGTTTTGGGTTTGAGTATGTTGGGTATGGAGAAATTTTTGTTGAGAGCGTCACTCCTAAATAGACCATGCAATGCACAATCTGAATTTAATCGAAGTATAAATTGTGTACACAACCATAGGAAATTACCGAAGTAGAGATAATATACCGATTATAGAAAATTACCAAAGTAGATATAATATGACCGATTAACTATATGTATATATACTAGTTGCTAGATACGCAACGTGTATTTCAAAGTTAATTATTTTTAAAAAGTGTGTATGTACTTTTTTGTTTCAAATTGAGTGACCTGTTTTTTTATTTGAAATAGAGTTTAAGAAAGTAAAATAAGACTTTTCAATTTTATGGTTTAAAATTAAAAATTTGTCAAATGTATCAAAATATTTTTAATATTGTGACCTTAAACGTTTCACGTGAAAAATTGAAATTAATAAATTGCTAAAAATGGAAAGGCTATTCTTTTTTTAAGCAAATTAAATAGAAGAGTAAATTAAATAAATTTAAACGGAGAAAAAAAAATATATAATTGTTAATTATTTTATACAAATTCTATAATTGTAAAATAGAGATTTCTCCTAATTAACAGTGGCGGAATAGTGGATTTTTCTTTTGATGTTGTTGTAAGTTTCAAGTTCGTCACAAGTTCATAGTTCCTACGTAGGACAAAATTTACTGTATCTATAGTTGAAGGTCTATTTTAATTTTTATCACATGCCTATTCCAAACTAGAACTCGCATAGCTCACAACTACACAATTCATTAGTAAAGTTTAGGTTTAGCAAATATAAAAAATTAATTTTTTTAGTGTTTTGATGTTATAACTACAGTTTGCGTAATTGCCTTACTAGCTTCTGATTTGTATAATTCGCTATATATATCCAATTTATATATAAATTTGCTCAGTTTTGTATAAACTTATTTATACAATTGGATAATTTGTATATAAAACGTTTCACTTTTTTTATATTTGTATATGTATACAATCATGTTGGTCTTAATTGTGATAATTGTGTTTGTATATTAGATGATATTTGTATATGTATATGTGTTTTTTTGTTAGACATGTCCATTGTATATGTACATATAGTTGTAATTTGTATATGTATGTGTTCTTTGTATAATTGTATATGTGAAAATTCTATTATGTAGTAAGAAATAACTATAGCTGTAAAGTTGTATAGTATAGGGTGTCTTTTTGTTGTAATTTTTAGTTGTATATGTGTATATAATATAAATAAAAATTTGTATTAGCTAGTTGAAACTGCATATATATATGAAAATTCAAGGGAAAAAAAATAAAAATATTATGCAGAATACAAAGAAAAAAAAAGTTAATTTCAACATGTTTTTGGCGGTTACCTAAAATTTTAATAGCACAATTGGGAGGATAATGACGACAATTCAAAATTCAAAAATTATGTTGGTGAAAGGAAACTGATCTGGGTGAGAGAATTAGGAGAAAATTATGTAAATGAGGAGATAAAAGAACGAAAATTCATAATTCAAAGATAATGTCGGTGAGAAAACTAATCTCGATGAGAGAATTTAGGAGAAAATTATGTAAACGGGAAAAGAAAAGAATGAATAATCAAAATTTAAAATAATGTGGGTGAAAGAAAACTAATATGGGTGAGAATTTTTTGAAGAAAATGGTGGAAATGGGGATAGAAAAGAGCTGCTTTGATTTGTATATATCTATATAGATATATCTTTCGCCTCTTAATACAAACTTGTGAGTCCTGCTAGATAACAAACTATGTGGAACAGTAGTTGCGAATTGGAAATAAAGTAAATTATAGTTATAACATTTAATATGAATTAAATGTTTGTTATTTCATACAATTTATCCTGTAAATTTTAGGTTTATCAAACATAAAAAACATATTAGTATGCTATAACTATAGTTTGCATAATTACGCTCCATAAAAACTTTATGTTTGTTATGAAACATCAGATTGTATAAATCGCAGACAACATCTCAATTTATATAAATCGCACGCAGCATCTCGTTTTGTATAAAGGTGCAGCGATCGTATATGTACATCGATTAGATAATTGTATATATATAACTACTATGTATATTTATCAATGATTTTATTTGTATATCTGCATAAAATTTTGATTTATATTCAATGTTATCGAAAGAAAACATTTCTATACAAATATTTGTATAAAGCGAGAAAGAGAGAACATAAACACAATTATCCATTTGTGTTTGTATTAAGTGAGAGAGGTGAGAGAGAGTGGCGAGAGAGATTTCTAGTGAAGAGGCGAACGAAAAATATATGTATATATACAAGTATCTCTTGCTTTATATAAATACAAACATAACTTATATATTTGTGTTTGTGTAAAGTGAGAGAGGCAAGAGAGATTAGCAAGCGGAGCAATTGAGAGTAGTGAGCAGGAAATCGAGAATAGCGAGTTAGAAATCTGGAGAGAGATGAATTGGAAAGTAAAATATAGAATTAAATGAAACTGTGGTTACAATATTTAATTTTAATTGAAAGTTTGCTATTTTATATAGTTTTCTCTTCTAGTTCAGGGGTGGACTCTATGTATTCATCTTCATCACTATCTTCGATGTCCTTAGTTGGAGAGGATCGTGTTGAAAAAGAGATGCAGTTTGCCGGCGAGTGAGGTTGAACACTTGTTCTCTGATTTGCTGAACGGTTTGGTTCGTGTTATTTTGTTCTACAACTCCTTTTGCCTCATATGCTTCTAATGCGCGTGTAAGTTGTGCGATTTGCTTCGATATTGCTGCTATTTGAACACCGCCAAAAATCCGACTTGGCGTGACGATCTAATGCCTTCTAGACTTGATTGGAGTCGTTGTATATTGTTTTAAGTGTCATTCCATAGATTCTGCTCTTATGTTTCCCCTATCACTTTTTCAGTCTAAATTTTAGTACACTCTTCGGGCGTGAGTTGAACCATATCGCCCATCTCAAGCAGGTGAAGTTCATTCTCTTTAAATTTTAAATTAATTAACTTTCGGATAAGATCATTTGGCCTTTTCCACAACCCACTCATCTGGATTCAATTTATGAAAATTATTCACATGAGTTCTCTTGAAAAACTCATTCCGAAGAAGAATATGAATGCACAACAATTCTTTTTTCCAATAAACAAAAATTCAATTTTAGACAAAATTAATCAAATAATATTTAATCAACTAATTTATATAAAAGTTGCTTAAAGAGTTGAACATTATTCAAGTTGAGGAACTAGTTTTGTGTTTTGTGATAGTAAAATAATTATATATTCAAGGGTCATTTACCTCACTGGTATTCTCCGGTCATCAGGCGTGGGACGCTCATCACCCTCAGCTCGTTATGGTTCTCTACGTCCTGACCCACCTTTATTCCATATGTCTACATCCACATCAAGAATATCGATACAAGGGATGTCATACTATCTGTATCCCTACTAGTGACCAACAAGCAGACATACCAACCTGAGATTAATTGGAATGAGGGACTGTCACGATCCAAAATTGACGGGTACATCTTCTTGTCCCCCCCCCCCCCCCCACCAAGATAAGCCGTCTAAAAACTGAACCTTAATAATAAGATGCAATTTTTTTTTTTTAAAATACACGAAAATAACCCCAAAATGTGGTTTTCATGTGTACAATATTTTATTCAAAAAATAATTTTTAATTTTTTTTTAACTTTTTTAGACTCACCACTTATTTTTTTTAAAAAAAAAAACAAAGAAAAACTTAGTTTTCAACAGATTCTCATTTATATTTTAGAAAGGTTTTTACGACATCTAAAATACTCGCTGACTTGCGATTATACAATAACTAACTATTTGGCTAAAATGTATTATGGTATAAAATTATTTAGAGTTCTTTGAAAGTGAAGTATCAATTTAACTATCTAAATTGATTCCCTTGCAAAATCTTTAATTTTTTTAATCTTTTAAACCCATTTAGAACTTGATTTAATTTTAAGTCGATAAAACATTACGGATTTTTGAGGGGATTTGAAATTTCCGAACCTAGAAACTAATGACACATAATAATAAACATATAAGCGATAAAGTAAAGAGAGAGAGAGAGAGAGAGAGAGAGTTGGGTCCCAATTCGATTATGTCTGCCTGAACCGGTATTTGGACCTATTTTGTTTTCAACCCATTTCCACATGTCCTAAATTTCTAACAAAATAGTAGTGATAGAAAAAAAGCAAGGGCTTATGCCCAAAAAAATAACATAATACAAAATTTTAAGAAATAAATTTGGGCCTTTATTGTCCACTCTCTTCAACTACTTCTACTCTACTATACTCCAGGCCATGTATTGTCCAATTTTTATATATTATGGCCTTGGGGGGGGGAAACTCGTGAAGGAAATATGATCCTTTATGACTCTCTCGAAATGCAAGGACTGAGTGAGTTCTTGGCGAACTCGGGACCGATTTTACACGCAAAAAGTATAATTATTATAAAAACTATTCGAGCAATATAGACAACAAAATAACTACTAACACATAAATCTGCATCACCACGAGAAATAATGAACTAATAGAATAAGATGAAACGAGCAGGGGGGGACCTAGTGTCGATGGGAGGGCAAAACCCAAGAAGTTTATTTAACAATAAGACACCACTTATTTTAAAATGAAAATTTTTTACAGCTACAACAAAACTAATAATCTAAACATTTATTTTAGGTGAGAAGAAGCTTAAACACCAAAGGAATATAATAATAATTTTTTTAAAACTCATGCATAATAGTTCAGATAATGCAATAACCGAATTAAAACATAGGAAAGTAACTATAGAGAATATTATTGGGGATTTTTATTAAATTTTCGAGCATACAAATCCATATTAAGACCGGAACATACTATATTGTTTAGTTTTTTTTAAACTTATTTTTTACTCAAACTAAGAATGACATCTTTAATCCAACCAAAAAAATGATGCTTATTTAAGTGAGACTACATATACCACCACTTACTACTCTACTATTACTACTTCATCAAATAATATTATCCAACAAATTTCAAATCCAAATATGTATTTCCATAATAACAACAGAAGAGCCATAATTGCCTCAATCATACAGAATTGTACCCAAATTGGTAAGCTTAGGTTCAACATCTGCTCCGAAACAATATAACATTTGAGGCAAAACACAAAGATCGACAAAAGGAAGACTTCAAAGGATAGCTCACATCACAACATCAAACAAATTAATAAATTAGGAATTTATAAGAAATGAGGTAGGAAAAGAAAATAATGTTACCATAGCAACACATACTAAGCAACATTTGAAATAGAGAAATAATGTAGGGAAAATCTAATTTATGGAAAAATAATGATGCATATAATTGAGAAGGAAAAAACAAAAATGAAACTTAATAGATACAAAAGCATACAGAAGTTGTCATCAAATTCTACCACATAGGAAAAAATAAAAAATGATGAGAGTTCACATGCTACAAATTTAATGGATAACCAAATAAAAGAAGATTTGATATTTAGATTAGAGCATTCAAACAAAGCAGGCAGATCCGCTCATACTAAAAAAAAACCCGACGGACAAACCCAAAAACGCGCAGTAGGTTCGCAGGGTATGCACTTCTTTGGTAGAAAATTGCTTCTGTATGCCTTTTTAAAAAAATTTCGCCTAAACACCCATGAAACAACATATACAAGAATCTGCACTAATGCTTTCAGCAACTAAGCCATACTCATTTTTCATCCAACCACTCAACTATAATACGAGAAACGAAAACGAAGAGAAAAAGGCAGTCGAGAAAAGAGGTAAATAACCCAAACAGACAACTCCAGCTCACAGAAATCAGAACAACAACTAAAGAGTGGAACTGAAAAGAGATTTACCTTCTCGTGTGTAGCGAAACTGAAGGACCACCGAACTTATAGAGCGACAATCTTTCACCACCTAAAGCAAATGGGAATATGAGCAGCAAAACAAAAAACCTGGGCAGATTCTTAGTAGTTCCCTCGAGTCTAAAGAAGAATATGAAAGAACACTGAGAAGAAAATAACCTGAGCTAATTTCCTTTTCTTGGAAAATTATCAAACCACTTCCACTGAAGTTCTCTCAGTATTACGCTCAAAATTTCAATAAAAAATCCCCAACCATTCTCAATATTTTCTTCCAGCTTTTTCCTATAAAAAATCTTCTTCCCCCAACTTTTCACTAAATTTTTTCGACCACCTCCTTAAATAGAGAAAAACATCCATTTATAGAGAGGGAAAAATAGGTCAAGAAAAGGAAGAGGTGGGTGAATTATGAAAAAAGTTCATGGTAAAAATCAGGATTTTCTTTAGTCCCCAAATTCAATTTTTTTTGTGTTCCCCAAAGAGAGGGAAGGTGGACTTTGTATGAGAAATCGCCCAAATCCCCTGAAATCCGGATGGGGCAGGGGCTTGGACGGCTAAGATGCGTTCATCGCCCTTGCGGCGCCACATGGATCAATCCAAAGGCTATAAGGACAAAGTTGAAGATGCTTTCACTGCTGAAATTGTACGAAAAGAAGAAGAGTAGGAGGAAGAAGACAATAAAGTCACAGACTATTGCTGTCCTTGGCTTCCTTTCCATGTATTTTGACAGAAAATGAGACGCTGTTTGGAGCCCTTATGACCTACCGCTTTGGCGTGAGGAGAAAGTGGGGCGCATGCAGAGCTGTTTTGAACTGTTCATGCGTCGCTACCATATTTTCTGTCAATGTCGTGTGTGTTTTATTGTAAAGTGTGTCATTGATGTTCTTGACATTGTGAATACTTTGGGGAATTTCTAGGCTCTTGCTTAAATGGGGCGGGTACGGGTTGGTAAGACAATTGGGTCTGCGACGATTTGGGAAGGGAATCAAAGGTTTTATGGAATTGTTGGGCTTAGAAGAGTGGCCCAAATGTGATCTTAGGATGGGCTGAAAATAAGCTAATGGGTTTTAGCTAAGGTTATATTTAAATAAGTCCAAAATTCCTGAAGGTAGCCAAATCAAATTTAATCAACGAAATTTTCTGGAATTGAGATAAAACGAATTAATTCGAATCAATAAATGATCTTCTTAACTTCAACAAAATAAAATAATAAACTAAAATATGAACTAAATAATTGAAATATAAGCTATTAAATAACTAAATTAATTACAAATATTTAAGTAAAACTTAATATTTTTGAATCAATTTTTGAATATTCATAAATAATAGATAATTGACCAAAGACATAAATTGGTGGATTAGCTAAAAAAAGAGTGCAAAAGATTAATATATCTTTCAAAAATTTTTTTTTCTAAACTATTGTTTTAAATTATTCAAATTGAAGAAACTCAATGATTAATTCCCCTCACTAGGGAAATCAAATTGGTGGTAGAACAACTGTCCCTCATTTTACTTTAATTGATGCAAGAATTTGAGAAATGGAAGTTGACTATCCATTCCGACTTCGACCACACATTTATCTCTTGAAAAAGGAATTTGGTAGGACTTTAGAAATTATGGCCGAACCCCGAAAATGGGCTTCCTACATATCTCAGGCTACATGAGATTTCAAACTGCTTTTAGTTTGATATGCTCAATTTGACGCACAATTATGAAAGAATTCAACAACCATTCCAATACAAGATTATGAAGGGATCAAAATGCTCGGGAATAGGATTTATGAGATAATGTTGGAATACAATCGAATTTTCAACACTGAGACCGCCTACATATCCTTATACCTTCAGGAATCATGCTATTTGTAGCTAGACTCGATCGGTTGAAAAGAAAATCTACTATGCTAGATAACCTTTGATTCTCGACGAGTGATAAATTAAGGTGAGTATGAAAAGGAGACTCGTAACATCTTAGCCATGAATGTGGCATGCTTCACACCCATAGTTAAGAATTTACACGGACATAATTTCAAAACTCTTGGTGCATTTTCACTCGTATCGAAAACTTGCTTCCGATACATACCGAAATTTTCGGATGCAAAACTGAAACCAAGGAACATAAAGAAAAACCCACATCCTTATGATAGGGGTGTGGTTTGATTTTGATGGAAGTTGCTCCTCTGCTCGCGTCCTAAGAGTTTGATACTCCTTTTTGGACTATGTCCTAGTTCGCTGCTAAGAAAAAATTCCACGTTGTGCTACATCCCCTTTGATGTTGTTCGTACCTATGGCTTTTTTTTGGAGAATTCATCCTTCCGGATGCTCTTGACAAAGACCGAGATAAAATTCATTAGCATAAAATGCAATTCAAATGGGAAAATGTATCTTTTACCGTGTTGACACTTAATTGTTTTTCAACATTTGATGTCAACTCCACTGGGTTTGGCGTAAGGCAAATGAAGCCTATGTCTAATGTTTGCAATATAATATTCTATGTACTCTTCATTTGATGTCAAAGTAATAAAAAGCTGATGCGATGCAATTGATGTAAAGCACATAAAGCTTATGTCTTATGTTCGCAATATAATCTTCGACGTACTCTTCATTTGATGTCAAAATAAATAACGGCTAATGTAGTGTTGATATTTTTCTCGATGTCCTCTTCGATGATTCTCTTTGTGTGTACAATTGATTTGATTTCTTATGATGATTAAATATTTCTCTTGGGAGACATGATTTTTCTCGTACTATGCATGATTTCTTTTCCGCGATGTGTGAATGCTCTCTTGCAATATATGCTCTTTTTCGCATGCAGAAATTTTCTCTTGCAAGCTGACTTCTTCTCCACAATGCAGAATTTTCTTCTGCGAGCATGAATTTTCTTCCTGGGAATGCCTGCTTTTTCTTTTCTCCGCAATGCATTGAATTTTCTGTGTGCATGCATCTTTTCTTGCAAAGGATGCAATGACTTCTTCTCCGCAATGCATGACTTTTACGCGATGCATGAATATCTTCTCGCGATGGCATGAATATCTTCTCGCGATGCATGAATATCTTCTCGCAATACATGAATCTTCCGCGATACATGAATTTTCTCTTGCAATGCATGAATTTTTGGGATGCATGAATCTTTCTCGCAATGTATGACTTCTTCACAATGCATGGATATCTTCTCGCAATGCATGACTTCTTCTCCGCAAAGCATGAATTTTCCGCGATCCATGAATCTTTTCTGGCAATGCATGACTTCTTCTCCAAAATACATGGATTAACTCTTGCAATGCATGACTTTCTGCAATGCATGGCTTTTCCACAATTCATAAATTATCTCTTGCAATATATGACTTTTCGTGATGCATGAATATCTTCTCGCGATGCATGACTTTCTGCGATGCATGAATCTCTTTCTCCTACTATGCAATGCTTTCCACACGATGCAATGATAATTGTCCCCCCCCCTGTTCCTCGGGATGCGTGGCTTTCCATGATGCATGAATATCTTCTCGTGATGCATGACTTTTCGTGATGCATGAATATCTTCTTGATGAAATCCTTGGTACTAAATGAAGATAGTTCTTCAATCAAGCAACATTGTGATCTTCTGGGTGCCTTCTGGGTAATGATATCATCTTAATCGACAATAACGTAAAATGACCCTCCAGATAGTGTGTCGTCTAAATCGACAATACGAATAAAATGACCCTCCAGGTAGTGTATCATCTAAATTGATAATATAAATAAAATGACCCTCCGGGTGGTGTATCATTTAAATTGATAACACCAATAAAATGGTTCTCCGGGTAAGTTAAATCATCTAAATTGATACACAAAGAAAATGACCTCAGGGTAGTGTAAATCATCGCAATTGATTAATAAAATAAATGACCCTCCGGGAGATACAATCGTGTCCTGATAATATGTCAGATGATGTGTCCTGTACGAAAAACCATAAATTCTTTCTTCTTGGGTTTGTTTTAAATGATTCATCTTTTGAACATAGTTGTATAACGCATTATAGCTTCATTAATTTTGTTGGGAATCGGATGAGACAATGATGTTTATGTTCCCAAGTCTTCGATATAGGCAATCTAAAATATTTTTTGCATCCACAGAAAAATTGTTAAAATTGAGGAGCTCTTCGCCCCTCGACTTATACATATTCATTGACTGAAGAATTTGCTGATCTCAGAGTGAACCTATAGCATCCACAAAAAAAATGTTAGTTTTAGAATGAACTGATCTGTGTCGGCTCCTTCGGTTGTCTGCTTCTTATCCTGCTATCTTCGGTTGATTTTTCTAATCTCCCAACTCTTAATAGATAAGACAATATTTTATGTGAAAAATAGATAAATTAAAAGGAAATTTTTTATGAAAAATAGATTTCAAAAGTAGTATTTAGAAAGATCACTGTCAAGTGTCATGTCACGTTAGGCTTAGCGAACTTCTTTGAGGCTGATGCTTGGAGGTCTATCTGATTATTCGCTGGAAGTGTTCAAAGTTCCTCTTGGCTACCGATGAACCCAATGTTGAAATTTTGAGGCCATCCTCAAAATTTCTGTCCCAATTAACTGTCTCGGCTTATCTTTAACTGTCGTTGATTAATTTCTGTCTTGCTCTATTGAGGGAAAATCTTCTTCTCGAGGATTTTTGAGTCCCTCTCAAAATGCTGTCTTAGTTTCTACTGTATTGAGAAATAGAAATCTTTGGGATATATGACCGAACCCTTGTGACAGCTACGTATCCGTTGAGGGAGGAATCAGGTCAAACGTAGTTCCCCCTTAAAGATTAACAACAAAAAGAAATTTTACAAAGAAACCGATCGAGGCCGACATAGGCCACCTACGTATCTCATTCTTTAGAATTCAGGTCGAACGTAGTTCAAAGTACAAAAAAACATTAAAGGTATAAATGGGGTGAACGAAGCCGGCATAAGCCGCCTACGTATCTCATTATTGAGAATTCAGGTCAGACGTAGTTCGTTTTAAAGAAATATCAAAAGGGGTAAATAGGGTGACCGATGCTGACATAGGCCGCCTACGTATCTCATTCTTGAGGGTTCAGATATGACGTAGTTCATTACAAGAGGGATAAAATTTAAACAAAGTAAATACAAGAAAATAGAATGATTACAAAGAAATGAGAGAAATATAAACTGAAACATCACATATAATATCTCTTGACAACATCTGACTTGATCGGTTTTGGCCATGCGATGCCATCTAACTCCGATAGGATTAAGGCACCTCTAAGATAATAATTTTGCTGAACCATGTAGAAACCCTTTCCATATCTGGTGCTACAATTTTTCCTTTTGGTACTTATCTTGATGAGAAAAATTGGCATTTAAAACTAACTTCATCCGCGACTTTCAAAATTTCCTTGGCTTTCCCCCCCCCCCCTGACTCTCTTTCGGAAAAACACGAATCATTCTCTGTCTGATATAGTTTGACCCCATAGGATACAAAACACTACCATTCTCTTCTCTCAATTAATGTGATTGATTCAATCCCCCTTGCTGACCCACTAGTATTACTTAACTCAGCTTCTTGGATGATTCTCAAGAATGTATCGTCAACTTCAACAGGTATGAGCCTTCTGTCATGCGATTCCATATACGCCTAAGTCACACGGGCAGTTACCTACAAACATTTCGGTGCACGGGGTGGTTAACTCAGACTCGTTCATTAACTTCTGTGAGTTGGTGATCACGGTTTTCGACACCAGTCTGTCCACTCATTAAACCCCAATTGACTCTATTATCCCATATGGAAACCACATCGTTTCGTCGTGTCAACCTCAATAATTATCCACCTCATTTTCTCAGATCCTTCTTGATGTTCCTTCATTTGCTCCGCGCACCCCGTTCATATTGGAGGACAATAAGTGGGTAGTTTCGGTTTATTGTATTATGGTAAACGCTTAATATTCGGGTCTCATCAAGTGACCTTTTGAGATTCATACCATTAGAAGTAATGATGGACTCGTCACGTCCAAACCTGCATATCACATTGCTGGCAAAACAAATCGCTAACAACTTTTCTTTTGTCCCCGACTTGTACGAGCTGCGATCATCCATTTGGTGAAGTGGTTCAATGTTCAACAAAAATAAATCTATGGTCCATTAGAAACGCCTGCCGTCAAATTGGACAGATGAAATCCAGGCCCAAGCTACAAATGGCCAAGGGAACTCATATCATTGATTCGTGAGGCGGGCACTCAAATCAAATCACCAGCACCTTGAAACATTTATCTACAAAAACTGCAACAAAGTAATCGTGAGCTCCATAGTCCCATCGCAAAACTAACCGGCCTCGCAGGATTTTTTCTTTCTAGAGTGAGTCCCTTCATGGGTGCGTACCACAACCTTCATCATGATCTTCTCAATAAGCTTCGCCTTCACACATCGACACATTTGAGAAAACCTAATCTAGAGTTCTCCTATAAAAGAATTCTCCACTTAGAAAGACGTTGAGGGAAAAACAGTGTATCGACTTCTTCTGATTAAATGTCGCATTCTCCAGGGTAATAAACTCCACCAGAACTCCAAAATACTTGTCTTATAATCAAATACCCATGACAACCTCTTGTTCCGCTTCAACATGCGAACAATGGACTGGATGTTCTTTGAACTCTATATCCAGATGATCAATATAATCAGTATCCAGATGTTTAATCATTGAAGTGATGGTAGCAAAAGCATCAACCAACTCATTCTTTAATCTGGGAGTGTGTCTGAACTCAATCTTGCAAAATCTTGTGCACAATTGCTGTATATACTGCACGTACAACGTGATCTTATGATTTTTCACGGCCTATTCTCCTTGAACGTAATGAATCAACAAATCTGAATCTCCAATAACCAAAAACTCTTGGACATTCATGTCAATTACCATTTTCAAACCAAGTACACAAACTTTATATTCAACCATGTTGTTCGTGCATTTAAATTGAAGTTTAGCTGCCATGGGATAGTGCTGACCAAATTCTAATGCTAAAACTGCTCCAATACCTCTTTCTTGGCAATTCTCTGCTTTGTCAAATAATAATCTCCAACTAGGGTATGCTTCAGAAATATCTTCACTTACAAATGATACATTTTCATCAGGAAAATAAGTCTTGAGCGGTTCATACTCTTCGTGATAGGATTCTCTTGCAAGATGATCATCAAGGCTTATGCTTTTTCGCCTTTTGAGTTCACTACAATACAAATTCACTCAAAGCATATTGTTCATTTGTCCAACTTTTCAGTCTCACTCATCACCTTCTGGAAATATATTCACAATGGGTCCATTCTGGAGATAGATATGGAGTATAAAAGACAAATAATATCTCAACTTTTGAATCAATCCAAAGTCAAGCACAACTGTTTCTCCCAAAGAGTAATGATGAGCCTCGTATGAGTGGAATTTTCTTGGCTCAAACTAATAAATAACTCGCTCTTTCTTCCCTGTTTCATCATGTTGACCAAGCACGCATTCAAATGCGTTATATGAGACAGACAAATACAACAACAATGGACTCCCTTCTCGGAGGAACCAACACTTGTGGATTGGAAAAATAATTCTTAATTGCATCAAAATCAATCTAACATTCTTCATTCCACTTTGTTGAGGCATCTTTATTCAACATCTTGAAGATAGGCTCACACACCATGGTGAACTGAGCTAT
Organism: Solanum habrochaites; assembly: GCA_027704765.1. NCBI lineage: Eukaryota > Viridiplantae > Streptophyta > Magnoliopsida > Solanales > Solanaceae > Solanum > Solanum habrochaites. The sequence continues at coordinate 41,912 of JAKWJA010002047.1, forward strand.
GAATCGACTAATGTAGTTCAACCTCCCTAAGAAACGCATCACTTCCTTCTTCGTCTTAGGAGGAGGTAACTCTTGAATTGCCTTGAACATAGAAGGGTCGACCTCAATGCCCCTTTTGATGACTATGACAACTTGCCAACTGGCACCCCAAAAGCGCATTTCGGGGGACTTAACTTTAAGTTGTAATGAAGCAGACGATCAAAGAACTTCTTTAAATGCGTCAAGTGGTCCTCGATCTCTTTGTGGATAATGTCATGAAAGATTGTCTTCATAGCTCTCATATAAATAGCACCAACAATATTGAGACCAAACGACATCACCCTGCAATGATATACATCCCACAACGTAATAAAAGTTGTTTTTTCTGCGTCTTTTTAATCCATCAAGATCTGGTGATAACCTATATAACAATCCACAAACGACTACATTTCATGCTTAGCACAATCATCGATCAGAATGTGAATGTTCAACAACGAAAAATTATCTTTTGGGCTTGCTTGGTTGAGATCTCTGTAATCAACACATTTCTCATTTTCCCATCTTTCTTGGCAACCAAAACAACATTTTCCAACCAAGTTGGATATTGAATCACTTCCACTAATATATACTCGATCTATTTGGTGATCTCTTCTTTAATCTTTAAACTTAACTCAGGCTTGAACTTCTGAGCCTTCTATTTCATTGGAATGAATCCTAGATTAATCGGTAACTTGTGAGACACCACATTTGTACTCATCCCTTGCATTTCGTCTTGTAAACCCTAAACCCAATCCTAATGTATTCACTAAGAAAATGAATCAGGTCCCTTCTTTGAGCTTCATTCATATGGACACTACTTTTGACCTTTTGAACGCATTCTTCCTCCCCCCAACCCCCACCCACCCCCCCCCCCCAACACACACCCCCCCACACACCCCCCCCACCCCACAACCACCCCGCCCACCCCCCCCCCCCCACCCCCCCACCCCCCCCCCCCCCCACCCCCCCACCACCCCCCCCCCCCACCCCACCCAACCGCCACCCCCCCCCCCCCCCCCACCACCCCACCCCCCCCCCCCCCACCCCCCCCCCCCCCCCCACCTTTTTTTGTTTTTTTTTTTTTGCCCCACACCACCCCCCCCCCCCCCCCCCCCCCCCCCGCCCACCACCCCCCCACCCCCCCCCCCCCCCCCCGACCAACCCCCCCACCACCCCACCCACCACCCCCCCCACCCCCCCACCCAGCACCCCCCCCCCCCCCCGCCCCCCCCCCCCCCCCCCCCCCCCACACCCACCCCCCCCCCCCCCCCCCCCCCCACCCCCTGCCCCCCCCCACCCCCACCCCCTCCGCCTCACCCCCCCCCCCCCCCCTCCGCCCGACCCCCCCCCCCCCCCCCCCACCCCCCCCCACCCCCCCCCCCCCCAGATTCACATCTCATTTCTTCCCACATCCGCTTATGTTGATTCTCAACTGCCGAAATTCTCCAGTAACATGTCTGGTAATCCCAGCTCATTTTCTTCCTTTCATGACTTTCACCTTCGTCATACCTGCCTCATTTTGTTTCTTTCAGCTCGTTAACATGACATGACATTGACAGGTTTATTAAAATTACTGAAATATAAACAACAAAGTTAGGAAGTAAAATAGCAAAATAAAAAGAATAAACCAGTTTTCAATAAAAGAGACTTTCATTCAAATAGGAAAACAATGCAAACTTTGGACATGGCGAAAGGCCATGTTGCCTTTTTAAACATTATGGAGGAATATCAATATTCAAGTAATTACAGAAACTGCGAAATAGTGTGTCTCGGGCAACTTCCGGACTACCTCTAATTTTCAAAATAGGCATAAAAATGTCCTTCTACCAAGATATTCGGGGAATCAAAAATTGTGTGGAGGTCTAGTTTTGCAACTGCTCTCAAGGATCAACATCACGGATACTAGCTAGATCGACCTCGTCCTATATGACAACGTTAATGTCCCCAAGTCCAGCACGATCGGCATATTCTCGAACTGGAAATGACTGGTACAGATGTGGAATTGGTCTAGACAATGCTTGGTCACCACTCTTCTTTATCTTCACCTCATCATCTGTGGGGACGTACCCCAAACCATACCTTGCTCCTTTGATGGGAACTTGAATAGGTTCGACAATTCCTTGGAAATTTCTCCCAATCCAAAACCTGGCTCTAATCCTTTCTGGAGCATCACCGTAGCAATCAACTTGTGTACAGAGGGCATAGGAGGCTGTGGATCCAATTCATCACCGTTGGCATTAACCAGCTCCACCATGTAGAAATCAGTGCCTCGAGAGACTTCATCTATGATTGGTGCATGTCCACCAGTGTGGCTTCCTTCACTGTCAATAACCAATTCTTGCCCCTTCCAAACAAGCTTTATCCGCTGGTGAAGGGTAGAAGGCACAACCCCAGCCATGTGGATGAACGACCTTCCCAGAAGAAGGTTGTAGCTAATGTCGATGTCCAGGACCTAAAAATTTTCATTGAACTCTGTAGGACCCATCTAAATGAGCAGGTTTACCACTCCTAGTGTGTCTTCATGCACCCCATCAAATCTCTCCACTACTTGACACTTGTTTTGTTCAAGCTTCCCAAATTGAAAGCCCCCCCCCCCTAACCGCCTCAGAGTCGACAACAAAAAAATATTGACACCAGATCCATCATTCTACCAAGACATGGTTTATAACCCTTTCTCGATATATGACAGTGTTATGCAAAGCTTTATTGTGCATCCTCCCTTCGAAGGGCAACTCTTCATTATTGAATTTGATCCAATATCTTCGTATAACCTGGTTGATCATGGCCACTACATCATCGCTGCTGGTGCCCACAAGCATATCTATTTCATCTAAAGCCTTCATCAGGGCTTGCCTATGTAGCTATGAACTCATCAATAGGGGCCCACACAAAAATCTGAGCTGGGGTTTTCTCCAAATGCATAATAATGAATAGTCCTTCGGCTGCATCTTTCTCTAGAATTCTTTAGCTTCACCTTCGCTATCGGCCTCTTTCCCTGGTACTTTTGTCCTCCATGGGCAAAATCTTTGAGATTATAACATCTACCATACCTAGTCATGCCTTGAGCAGAAGCGGTTTTCAATCATAAACCTTGGACTAAGGGGAATTTTTATTGGCACCAAGGCAACAACCTTTGCGGGTGTCTGAATCACAAACATCAGGACTATAGCCTTTGTCACGCACCAATCGTTGTCTGTCTCTATCATATTGACATTGACGCCCCTATGATTTAGCAAAGATTTACTGTTGAAGTTGGGCACAACTGTCTTGAGGGAGACCACCTTCTGGTCGATCAGATCTTGAATTTTGTGTTTGAGGTTAATACAATCCTCAGTATCATGTCAAATGCTATTGGAGTGATATAAACACTTTTGATCGGGTCTATAAAATTGAGAACTAGTGTCTACTGGCTTGGGCCCCATCGGATGCATATATCCAGCCGCAATTAATCACTCGTATAACTTTGTTCGGCTTTAAGCAAGTGCTATTAAATTTTTGGCGGGATTTTTCTCAAACCTAGGACGAGGGGGATCGTAGCTGCCTTGTGGAGGAGGCATCTGACGATAATTTCGGACATTGGGACGGGGAGCTTAATATCTGGGATAAGATTAGTTTGGTAATTTGGCAATAGAGCTAGGTAGTTCGGGGAGGTATTTTTGTAAATTGTAGCTTGGGCTTAATATACTCGGGAGGCGCTTGGTAATTCGTCTGCACGTCTGCGCAGTTGGGAGCGACATTTTGGTAGTGATTAGGTGGAGTTCGGTAAATTGGAGGGGAATTTTGGTAGATGGGAGGTGGAATTTGATAAATAGAAGGCGAAGCATTTTTGTAAGTGAGAAGAGGGGCATTTTGGTAATCAACTTGTGTGTAAATAGCCTGGTATGGACTCTGTGAAGGTCGAGAATGACTTTGGTATGATGATGATCTTCTCGGAGTCTTCTTCCCTTCATAAAAAACAACTTACACATTTTCTCTTTTCTTTTTTAACAAGCCCGAGGATCCGGGCAATGCAGAAACATGGGCAATCTTCCTACTTTTAAATCCATCTTTGATAGTCTCACCTACCTTGACTATCTTGGAAAACTTTTCTCCAACGAGCAATATTATTCTATCATAGTACGCGAGTTCTTGAACCCGCACAAATACCTCAACAATTTCTTTTTCAGACATGAGAGGCCTAACTTAGGATGCCTCCTTTTGCCATCTGTATGAAAACTCTCTGCATCTTTTGTTGGGCTTTCGCTTCATCTTTTCTAGGGAATAACGATCAGAGACAATCACTATGTTATAAGCAAATCACTTAATGAATTCCTTATCCAAGGCATTCCAACTAGGCCACTGTCTGGTCTCACCCCCCCCCCCCCACCCCCCCCCCCCCCCCCCCCCCCCCACCCCCCCCCCCCCCCCCCCCCACCCCCCCCCACCCCCCCCACCCCCCCCCCCCCCCCCCCCCCCCACCCCCCCCCCCCCCCCCCCCCCCCCCCCCCCCCCAACCCCCCACCCCCCCCCCCCACCCCCCCCCCCCCCCCCCCCACCCCCCCCACCCCCCCCCCCCCACCGGGGGCGCGAGATGTAACCATTTCAAAGCTTCTCTGCTCAAACTCTTGCTAAAAAGCCGCATTAGTACAACTTTATCTCCCCCAACTCCTACAAGCTGGTCACAATAGACCCTTAGATGCGCTAAGGGGTTCTTTATAACTCCAAAAATGTGAAACTTTTGAATCTTGAACCTTTCTGCAAGGTCCATATTCAAATGAATACATAAGTCTTCGTAGTTCAAACCGACGACTTCAGAAGTGCACTGAAGCTCCTTCATTTCTCTTTAGATCTCCTCATTTATGTCTATCTTCGTGGCCTTTTCCTTCGACCTCCACTCTCTTTCCTATTCATCATAATGGTCGAGCTCAGAACCATTCACTTCGTGCTCATTTAGAACAGGAATTTAGAAGGTGGTTTTTCTGGGTAGAGGTGGAGCTATGGAGGGACTTGGGGCATTTTGAGTGGTTTGATAATTCTGCGGGAAGGTTTGGGGGTTAGTGTGTTGATTTTGGTGATGGGGGATGTTTTGGGGATGAATATCTGTTTGGTTGTGGAGGTGGAGGGGTTTGGTGATGAACATTTTGGGTGGGTGGGGGGGGGGTAAATTTGGGAATAATTTTTTTTAGAGTTTGTGGGGTCTGGTTTGACGACAGGCTGATGCGTATTGAGGATTTTGTGTAAGTCAAGCTCTATACTGAGGGTCTGAGCCGAAGTTGAATGGGCGAGTTTGAACCGTTCTGTGTGCAAAGGGAAAGTACAACGGATGCTTTTATCCGTGGAAGCATTGGCGGCAAAACCAAGTATAGGTAGATATTGTCTATTTTGCATGTCCACTCTCATCTCAGCGATCTGCCGCATTAGCTGCATAATCAGTTCATTCGGATCCCCTATGGTGGGTTAAGCCACCACAACGTTAGTAAGAGTGATTTATAAGTTGTTGTCCTCTATTAATGCTTTTCCCTTATTTGAACTTTGGCCGGGAAAGGATTTTGCAGGCCTTTAAATCTAGTATTTTAGGGATGATGATCCAGTTTAATCGACACAAACTAGTTTGTAAGTACATGTGGAAGGAAAACAACTCAAAGGAAAACTTATTAGTTTGAGTTCGGAATACATAACACAAAATACCACATAGATAGCGTATAAACACTCAAAGGTTGCTTTGTTTGAGGACATGCCAACCCACGAGTAACGGGGAAACTGATTTTTTAGGACAAGTAAGAACTTGCTAGTTTTAGTTTAGAGGTTTTCTCAAATTGGTTAAATCACGTTGATATAAAGTCTTTTCGCTGCATCTCTTTCGACGTCTTTTGATCTATTTCTCTCATTTTCCTTGCAGAATGGAAAAGGGGAGAATGAAAATTTTGAAAGATAGGGATCAGGCCTTGAAATACGGCCTACGTATCTCACAAGGAGAATTCAGGACCTACGTAGTTTGAATACAAAGAATTGTCCCCCCCCCCCCCCCCCCCCCCCCCCCCCCCCCCCCCCCCCTTGTTCTTCATTCATTCTAGATGATTATAGGGGAATTGAAAAACAAAGAAAAAGCTTTAAAAGATAAAGGTGGATCCATATAAACCCTTCTTCTCCACAACGTCAAATCAGCCATGGGGAACAAACTCGACTCGAATCTTTGCTATGCTGATGAGTTATTTCATGTCATGGCAAAATGCAAGACATTTTTCAATGCTATGATCTGTGGACCTGTGATAGGGGAAACTTTTCCGAACATCAATTCCTAAGGAATATAACACTCCACGTCCTTGTAGAGAGGGGTAAAGACCCCGTTTCGAACCAACTCTGAGTATACCTCTACCATTATTTTTCTTGAATGGAATGAACGAGCAATGATAGAACTTAGTCATCTTGGTGACCGTATGTCGAGCCTCGGTTTATCACATGCAATGATGACGTCGTCACCCCAACTATTAGCAATACTGTCCCTACCATGCAGGTAACGGACCACATTCTTAAATTCGACGCACTCCTCTATTGTGTGCCCTTTCTGATTAGGATGAAACTCACAGGTTTTATAGACGTCCCCTGATCCCACTTTGGAAGATACTCTTTCGATGGGCCTCAACATATGCCTATACTAATAGTACTAAAAAATGAGGGTGCACGGAATGACTTCCGTCCCTATTCGATATTCTTGTGGGTATGCTTCGAGAGTGACTTTCCGATCTCTTTTTGCCAGACGTCCTTTGAAAGAAGGTTTGCGGGAAATTGCTTCCTCATAACTTTCTCAACGTTCTCCAACTCACTGTTCTCAGGGGGAACAATATGTTATAGGCCCTTTCTGCGCTGCCTCCGTATGTCGATCACCGCATCATCGGTTGATTCAGTCTGGATACTCTTCCCCTTTGTCCATAGCTGTGATCTCACCTTTCCTGAGATGGTTGAGTAGTATTTTAAGATTTAGTGATAAGATTTTCTTTTGGTTGGGAAACTCAAGACTCGATAAATTTTGTTGGACTCTGTAGTTAGTGACTTGTATATATTTTTATAAATTTCTAGAAACAAGTGGGTTAGCAAAGTCATCATTCAAAACAACAAATCACATAAGTAGTTAAAAACACATATATAGTGTCCTAAACATAGAGGGGACCCTTTTGTGATCAGGGTAGGCCTAGCGCATTTGAAAGATGTCATGTGGAATTAATATATTTAATTACCCCCAAGCCAATTTTACATATGAATAGTTAATGTTCACAACGGGAATAAACAGGGGAAATAAGGAACAAAATATAAAGGGACAGAACCAAGCAGGGGCAAAGTCCACTATGCTGTCCCTGATGACCCTACTTCTCTATTACTTTCCTATGTCTTGTATTGCTGAAACATGTAACGTAGCATCAGTAGGTAACCCTTGCTCCATCATCCTTTCTCTTCCCAATCCTCGTATTGCATCCCCTTTATCTTATCTTTAAATCATAAGTCAAACTCATCAAAATTGCATCTTAGCCTTTCCAATTCCTGAGTTGTCATCTCAAGAGTATTTTGATTTTCAAGGAATTTGGCGTGGATTTCTTGGGCGTCTCGCTATACCTCTCTTAACTCGATCACAACTTTGGCCTCTTTTTCTTCCACACTCTGGCAACTATTTGGGACTGGAGAGGAGATACTTTGTATGTTCTTTTTCAGCCAAGCCTTATAAGTTCCATCATATCCGGCATCAAATTGATCTGGATCAGTGGTGTCTTATTTCATTCGCTTGGCCCCTTTCCATTCCCTTAAAATTTCTGTAGCATCATCCACTCCATTGTCCCCAATGTCATACACGTAGACATCATAGTATGCCTCTCGAGTCGTGATTTTCCTCCTCCCAAACTGTCGTAGAATGCGAAAGGGCATGTAAGGGAGGATTCCCCGAATACCTAGTAGTGGAAGCATAAGTTGTCTGCTACCCCCGTGACGACATCCCTTGAGATGAAGAAATCAAGCATCCATTGGAGATCTTCTTTTCTTAGCTCAAAAAAGATCTGATCCCATCTTTCTGTAGTCCTTCAATTATCCAGATTTTCCCAAATTAACATATCGTTCAAATCCTTGAGAGTTTTCTTATTATCCAAGGTATGTAGTTCCTGAGTACTAAGCCCTTTCACTAAATGACTTAAAATCCACCATTGAAGAAGCAGGTTACATCCTTGAAAGTAGTGATGTCCCTCTCTGCATTTTTTGAGGGCTCGATATATGTTTTAGAGTATGACCGGAGCAACATGATAATACTTCACTTGCCCTTGATTCTCATACCCGTTTAACAAAGTGTGCGGGAGCATTATCACTCCAGTGTTGATACTTAGGCTCGAGCCATGTGGAAAGACCATTGTTCTAAATAGTGCGACAACAAATACCAAAGGTCGAATTTCATTCCATTCTCTGTAGGTACTCTGAACTCTTTGTTATACTTTGCTTAAAAACTTGCATGCCCGAATCTAACGTAGAGGTCCCTAAATGATACACTAGATTCTAGTGCCCAATAAGCGTAATCTTTTCCCAACCCAAACCAGCTTGTGATGTCTCCAACAAAAGGTTTAATAGGGATCAAGATGTCTTCTTATTTTCTCACCTTTGTTTCTAACCCTGTAGCAACCATGTCGATGCGGTCTTGAAGATCCTCAATGGTCAAGGTGATTTCTGCAATTCCAAATTTGTACACCATTTTCTCGTTGTCCCAATAGCCTGTGAGGACTTTGATTAGCTCAGGCTAACCAGTCATGTTGAGTAGTTCAGTTAGGGCACCCACATATTTGTTGAGGGTTCTTTTGTGATCTCCATGGAGGTTGTTATACCACATTTTTAGTAAAGGAGGCGCTTCTACAACCATGTCAAACCTTGGTTTCCACACATACATCATTCAGATGTCAAATAATATTGTATGTCGTTAGGTCAGAGACCTTGGACATGATTTTGGCGGTTTTACTAATGGACTTAATTCACCTTGGGTATTAAGCCGTCTTAGGTTAATGCTTAGATTTAGTTATGGTTTCTCTCTATCTTAGGTTGACTAGAATTGTCTCAAAAGTGACGGTAACCCGAGTCGGACAGATGACGGGGTGAAGCTAAGAAAAGAAGTTAGATGACCGCAAGCCAACTATTTGTTTATTAGTTCTAAAGATAGACTTGTTGTTTTCTGAAAGAAGTTGCGGTAAGCCACGTAACTCCCTTTTGTCCTAATGTAGACTATTTGCCCTTTGATGGATTTGATGCCATGAAAATGCAACAATTTAAATAATAGATAAAGGAACAAGTAAACAATTATTTCAAATAGCCAAATAAGTTTAGTTTAAGGTTAGAATCCTTCAAATCCCCAGCATAGTCGTCATTCTATTTTATTCGGAAAATAATTTTTATGTTTTTTTACTTGTTTAGAGTCGCCACTTAATTTTTTAAAGAAAAATAATCAAGAAAAACTTACTTTTCAACAGTTTAAAACAAAGAATCTAATGAAAACCTTAAAAGGGGGTTCGAGATTCTTATTTATATTTTAGGAAGGTTTTTACAACACCTAAAATACACGTTAATTTGCGATTATCCAATAACTAACTTATTTGACTAAAATGTCTTACTTAATTATGGTATAAAAATATTTATAGTTGTTTGAAAGTGAAGTATAAATTTTACTATCTAAGTGAGATTTTACTTTTAAAAATCTATTATCTTTTTAAGGAAATATGAGTCGTTATGACTCTCTCGAAATTCAAGGGATGAGTGAGTTCTTGGCGAACACGGATGAATTTTACATGCAAAAAAGTTAAAAATCTATTATCTTTTTAAGGAAATATGAGTCGTTATGACTCTCTCGAAATTCAAGGGATGAGTGAGTTCTTGGCGAACACGGATGAATTTTATATGCAAAAAAGTCTAATTATTATAAGAAATTATTCGAGTCAATATGATTCAAACAAAATACTACTAAACACATAAATTCGGCATCACCACGAGAAAATAAATGAAATAATGAGAATAAGATGAAACGGGTAGAAGGAGGGGACCTATTGTCAATGGAGCAACCCACAAGTTCATTTAATAAATAAGACAAACACTTATTTACAAAGAAAACTTTTACAGAAAACAACAAAACTAAGAATTTAACAATTTATATAAGTGAGTAGGAGCTTGGCAACAAAGTAATAATAATAATAATTTTAAAACTCATGCAAAACAGATTTAGATATGTAATATCGATTAAAACCATAGAGGTAAACATAGATATAGATTGTTGGGGGATTTTAATGAAACTTCGAGCAATACAAATCCATATTAAGACCGAAAACATACTATATTGTTAGTTTTTTTTTTAATTTTTTAGTCAAACTAGAGAATGACAGCTTTAAATCCAAACAAAAAACGACGCTATCTTTAAGTGAGACTAAACATATACCACTTACTACTTCATCCAATATATATTATCACAAATTTCAAAATACAAAGATGGTATGTACCATAAATAAACACACAAGAGATATAGTTGTGCTCATCATACAGAAGTTGTACCAAAATGTAAGTTTGAGGTTCAACATCATGATCCAAGAACAATATACCCAATTTGAGGCTAAAATGGCAAGGGTCGACAAATGAAGACTTCAAAGGATAGCTCACATCACAATATCAAACACACTACTAAATCAAGAATCAATAAGAAATGAGGTAGGAAAAGAAAATAATGTTACCTTAGCACAACACATACTAAGCAACATTTGAAATAAAGTAATAATGTAGGGAACACCTAGTTTATGGAAAAATAATGATGCATATATTTGAGAAGGAAAAAACAAAAATGAAACTTAACAGACACAAAAGAAATTAAAAGTTGTCATCAAATTCTACCATATAGGAAAAAATAGAAAATGATGAGAGTTCACATGCTACAAATTTGATGGATAACCAAACAAAAGAAGATTTGATATTTAGATTAGAGCATTCAAACAAAGTAGGCAGATTATCTCATACTAAAAAAAACAGTGAGAGGTAGACCCAAACACAGTAGGTTCACAGGGTCCCAGTCTTGATATCAATTGCTTCCGTATTGCTTTTTTAAAAAAAATTGTGCCTCTCTAAACACCCAATGATTGGAAACAATAAATATACAAGAATCTGCACTATGGTTACGGCACTAAGAGATACTCAATTTAATCAAACCACCTCAACTATATATGAGAAAGAAAACGAAAATGAAGAGAAAAAGGAAGTCAGAAAAGACGAGCAAATAACACAAACAAGAAACTCCAGCTCACAGAAATCAGAACTTCAACTAAAGAGTTGGTAATGAAAAGAGATTTACCTTCACGTGTGCAGCGAAACTGAACGATCACCGAACGTATAGAATATTCTTTCACCACCGAAAGCAAAGGGGAATATGAGTAGCAAAACAAAAGATCTGGGCATATTCTTAGTAGTTACCTAGAGTCTAAAAAAGAATTATGAAGAAAACACCCTAAGAAGAAACAAGACAGGAGCTAATGTTCCTGGTCTGGTGGAATGAGCAAACCACCTCAACGAAGTGCTCTCAGGTAGGGCGCGCAAAAGGGCAGCAAAAGCCCCTACCCGGGGGTAAAAGAGGGCGCGCCAAGCGGGGGCCGAAAAAAAGCGGCGCCCCCCAACTTTTCACTAAATTTTTTTTGACAACCCCCATAAACAGAGAAGAAACACCATTTTAGAAAGCGAAAAATAGGTCAAGAAAAGGAAAAGGTGGATGAATTCTGAAAAAAAGTTTGGGCTGAAAATCGGGATTTCCCTTGGTCTCCAAATTTAATTTTTTTTGTTCCCCAAAGAGAGGGAAGGCGGGCATTTTACAAGAAATTAGAAAAATCCCATGAAATTTGAATTAGGCAGGGGCTTGGACGGTTGAGATGCGTTCATCCTCCTTGCGGCGCCACGCGACTCAATCCAAAGGCTGCAAGGACGAAGCTACAAATGCTTTTGCTGGTGAAGTTGTACAAAAAGGAGAAAAGAAGGAGGAAGAAGACAAGAAAGTCACGGACAACTTCTATTCTTGGCCGCCTTTCTGTGTATTTTGACGGAAAAAGGAACGTCGTTTGGAGACGTTATGTACTGCCCCTTTGGCGTGAGGAGAAAGAGGGACGCAGGGTTGTTTAGAACTGCTCACGGGTTGCTGCCATATTTTCCATCAATGTCACGTATGTTTGATGCGTGTAACCTGTGTCATTGATGTTGTTGACATTGTGAACGAATTTGGAAAATTTGGGATCTTTTAATGGGGTGGTTGGTGGGTATGGGTTTGTAAGGAAATTGGGTCTGGGATGATTTGGGGAGGGGGAAAGTAAAAGAGTAAAGGTTTTATGAGTGTTTGGGTACTGGAAGGAGTGGCCCAAACTTGATCTTAGGATGGTCTGAAATTAAGATAATGAGTTTTAGCTAAGGTTGTATTTAAATAAGTTCAAAAGTCCGGAAGGTAGCCAATCAAATTCAATGAACGAAATTGTCTGAATGAAAAAAACAATTAATACGAATCAATCCAATGATCTTCTTAATTCAACAAATAAAATAATAAACTTAAATATGAAATGAATAATCTCAACTATAAGTATTAATAAAATAAAAATAATTGAATAAAATATTAAGTAAAACTAAATCTATTTATCAAGTTTTGAAATTCGTTGTAAATTAAATGTGATAATTAAACACGTAATGTGTGTTGCTAGATAAAAAAGACGTGAAAAGATTCATTTAAATATCTTTAAGAAATTTTTTTTCCTACAATAAAATTTTAATTATTTTAATTTTTCAAAATTGACGAAAAGAGAAACTAGAAACTCGAGGATTAATCTTACTTAGGAGGATCAATGGGTTTGTCAAAATCAAAGTCTTCTAAGTATTACAATTAATTCAAAAAAAAAGATATAAGTCTCAATGACATTGTTTCTCGATAGAACAAAGCATAAATAGGGTAAGAGGTCCGCTTGATGAAATGACACGAATTACCTCACAAACTTCCACAAGACGTCTCAGACAAGGATTTAAAAGAAAATGTCATGAAGGTCTAACACAAGCAAGGGGTGAGTACCCAAACCCACGGTTCATCAATGTAAACCTCTAACCACATGTTAAGGAATAAAATACGAGTAATCCTTACAACCCAACCAAACATCCACAACTACAACCTACCTAAAAGCAGGGCACCATTGACAACAGATCTCTCAACAACATTCTAACAATAATATAGTCTCAAGAACAAGCTCAACAAATTCAACAATTACACCCCTTTCCAAAAGGCAATCACAATATCAGCAACACACAAGATTAAGTTCATCAAACTAGAGTTAAAAAACAATTACCAAATACTTTTCAACCTACCCTAAACACATAACGTCAAGAATGAAAGAATTTCTGGGATGCAATGCAGATGACAACATGAGATGATTGCCCTCAGAATACCAAATAACTCCTCAACCGTATATACATGTAATTCTCAAAATTACACGAGATTTCCATGCCCATGAGGGACTCGTTGAGCGGCCAAACCGACACGGACAATCTCGAGTGTCGGTGCGCACGATCTAAACGCACTATATGAAAATCAAACAATTCCCAACACGGACGATCTCCACGGTACCAACTTAAAAATCATACTCAATTCTCGCTCCGAAGGATCTCAACATACCCAAATTATAATCATACTTGATCTAAACGGACGAGGATATCCAAGTGTTAGACCTTTACTCATACAATGGTCATGTCAATGCATGTGCAAAATATGAACAAAATAAAGGGGATTATGCAACATGCTCAACAAATAAATATCGCTTTGAAATATGGTCAACTTCAATTTATTCAAAAACGGTTCAGTAATGAACAAAATCAACAACAAAACAATTAATCACATTGCACTTTATCATCTATTTTCATAAAAAAAATTAGCAAGTAGACAAGTCAACATTTCTCAAGTCTCATTCCCACACATCACCACACAGGAAAACAAAAATTTCATACACTCACCCCAAGGGTTTAGGAATTCACTTCCTCAAATAGTCGAACACTCTATCTGGGACTTAAGTCTTACCCTTCTTTGTTTGAACTCCAACTCAACGTCATATATTCACATTGATAGTCACAAATAAAATATTTTTTAAACTAACAATATCCATATTACATTATGTCAGGCTTAGACCCAAAAACTCACACAAATTATAATTAAGTTCTTAATCTTTGTGCCAATTAACATTCCAACTCTCATATTTCTCAAATTCAAGCCTAGGGTTAAGTTACAGTTTCTCCAAACCCTATAACCCTAATAGCTTTCATGCAATATAATATACCCGATATTTGATTAACTATTTTAATATATCAAAACTTAAATCAGAATATGATAATAAAATAAGAACTAATAAATAAAAAAATTAGTGTGATGGGAATTGCAAACCGAAGAGAAACAAACTCCCAACATGCGAAACATTAACAACGAAATCAACATCACTAGAAACCAATGAAAACTACACAGATTCAATACCATCATGCAGACATATTATTTGCCAATGAACCCATTTTCCAATGCTTAGACATCACTGTCGTGATTATTCCAATGATACATAATCATTATTCCATACTCTAGTCCAAGAAAACATATTAAGAATATCCACCGTCAATTTTTAATACAAACAAATACAACCTTCCTCACTATATATTCACCCTAAGAGGAATAATTAATCAAAGTTAATTACTGCTAAAAAATCTTCCACACTCATATTGCATCATCACTCTAAACCATCCAAGTTCTCAACCTATTTTGAACCACCTTTCCAATATCAATTGATATAAATGAATTGGATCACTTTCTTTCATAAACAAAATTATAAATTATTACATATACAAATAAGTTCTTACCAGGTTACTACCGTAACCTCATAGCCAACAACTGCTCTCTTCTCTATTATTATCATTTTTAAGTTATGACTAAGAAATTATTAACCCTTTTTTACTTAGTTTAATTTTATGAACCAAATATAAAAGGGTACTAAATGAATTATAGACTTGGCCCACTAACTATTAGTATACTAATTTTTAATAAATTTTTCATTAAATTTTTCATCAACTAGATACTCGTAGTTACCAAACATTTCAAAGTTTTTTATTTGAATTTTTTTTACGAAAAGAGTCAAAATAGTCCTAGTTCTCAAAGCGACCTAAGAGTCGTTACAGGGGCACTCCCAAAAAAAAATTTTCACAATAGCCACCTAATTTTTTTAATTAATTTGTAGGGTTAGAGTTAAAAAGTGAAAAGTGGGGTTGTTCCATTTCATCCTTAAGAACTTGGGGGTGAAAAAAAAAACAGGTATCTAAATACCATTCATCCCAACACTCAACATTAAAATAAATTGACCCTTCCCAAATAATTATATTTCAATCCAAGGAATTATAAAAATATAATAAAAAGAGTTAACACTTTCCAAGGAACCTTTAAACATGTTATCAGACAACTCCTCGTCTTTCATAGGGTTCTCAACCTTCTTTACCGAAACTATAAACCTTCATAAAATTGTTTATCCTTTGTCTTCCGTTCATCCTTTGTCTTCCTTCTTTCATCTTCGATTATCGAGTTTGTCTATTTTCATCAATCTTCTTCTCAAGTTCAGTCAAAGCTTTTTAAATCTTCTTTCTAGATCCTTTTCAATCTTTTGAGTTTGATGTAAGTTTAATCGTGTTTTCTATTTTTTTAGACTATTTGATATTTATATTGCGATAGTGTCGTGAAAATTGTGAAGTTTAGATGTTTGCCTAATATTCTAAAAATCTCACTCATTTTAGTTCATGATTTTTATTCAAAATCATTAGTGACGTTATGCTTTGGAAAATGCATAGAATTTTTTTATTTTTTATGTTTATCAATTTTTTGATTTTTTTTATGTTTATATGGTCCAACGGGCTAAAAGCTTTTACTGTATGTTGAAAATTCCATGTATAATGATAGACTAAAATGGAGTTTAGGTCAATGACATTGTCGAGTTTTGTTGAAATATACCTTTTTCATATTATTTTTAAGCATTACTCTTGTATTAATAGACTAGTGGTTAATTTTTAAAATGAAAAATATGTTTTGTATATAATACAACATGACTCCTAAAACTAGAGGCGGAAGTGTTAACAAATCTGTTTCTAAGCCTTCTAAAACAGTAAAAGAAAGACTGAAGAAGTTTTAAGAGGATCTTCCAAAAATAAAAAAGTTGTAGTTGAAGAGCCTAAGTCTAACTCGGACTCGGATACAATGGCTGAGATTGATAACTATGAGGACAGTAGTGAATCTAGTGAATTAAAGGAACTGAGAGTGGCGATGAGGAGAAGGTATCACAAACGTGGAGATGGAGGAGAGTAGCACAAAAGCGGAGATACTGAAGAGAGATGATAATCCTCTGTCCATGTCATATGTGCAAAAGATATCTCTGGTAAGTCCTTTAATCTAAGTACATGGATGGATGATTTGGGATCTTTCCATCAAAAATTTATGTGGGAGCAAGATCAACCCTTTATCGTGATTTTTGAACTGAGTTAGTTCAACAAAAAATTCATAATGAATTTAAAACTTCTTGTTTTTTACATTTAAGACATATTTTAGAGTACTACAAGTTCAATGGACAATTGGTCCATTATATGTTGTTACACCGTGTAAAAATGTTAAAAATTGGTCCATTATATGTTGTGTAAATTATAAGCCTATGCGTTTTGGCTTAAAAGAATTTGCACTCATTACGGGGCTGAATTACTCAACATACTCCCGTGAATATAGTATGAAAAGAGTACTTGATAAAGGTGAAAAATTCTACATAAAGTGATGAAGAGTAAGAATATCAGTGGTACAAAGTTGATGAATTTGATTAAGGGTACTAGATTGAACAAGGATCAAAATTTAAAGTGCTCCTTAGTTTGGTTTGTCCACTCTTTGTTGCTTACCTATGATCGATTTAAGATTGTGGATTCGAACCATATTAAAATGGTCAATGATTTAGAGTTTTTCAAGAGTTATTCGTGGGGAAAAGAGTGTTTTAATTTCATTTAACACTAAAGTATTTGAAGAAAAAAATTGATTTAACGAAGTATATGCAAGTGTATAATGAAAGAGGGAATGCATCATATGATTTGTATGTCTTCCCCTGGTTATCAATTTTGAACTTCATTTATAATAAACTCTTATATATTTATAAAGTATTTGATTGTCTTTGTTTTTTTATTTTTTATTTTATCAATTTTAGGTTTGGATATATGAGGCTTTTCCTCATATTAAGAAGTATTCAAAGAAGTCATTGGATTGTCCTCTGCCCATTTCCTGTTTTCTTAGATGACACACGATAAAGAGTGATAATGATGTCGAAGGTGATCCATTTAAGTATAAAGGGAGAAATACAAAGGTATAAATTTATTTATTATTATCTAGCAATATTTGTAATTTAGTTTCAGGTCTTGTATTATTTATATTTTTTTTGTAGATTGTACATTCATACTTTATGCCTACTATCCATGATACAAAATAAAGTTATATGAAAACATTAAATCCACATACGGACGAAGTCAAGGACACAACCATTGATGCCTTAAAGGTCAAGTTGAAAGGTGTCACTGTCCAGACTGCAGAAGTAGAGAATGAGGAGGATGAAATATTGAGTGAGAACAATTCCAACCAGCCTTGTGATAATTAAGTTTTGAGTAGACATAATAATGAAAATGATAATTTGTGTGAGCGTGTTGCATACCTTGAACTATCAATGATGGAAATGGTTGCTTTCATACGAGATGAGAAATTGAGGAGAGCTCAAAAGAACAAGAAAAATGAAGATGGACTAACTTAGTTATATAGTTTTGGGTAAAATAATATATTTGTAAGAATGCTAAGCTATGTTTTTAATTGCAGTAAATGAAAAATATACATCACCAATAGTTGATAATGATAGTGATGTTGCTGATGTAGATGAAGTTCTTCCATTAGCAATAGTCGATGAAGATCCCATTGCAGTTGATGAGTACTTCGCAGAAGAAGTCAATGAAGTTGTAGTCGAGATAAACGAAGTAGAAAAATAACAAGAGGATAAGAATATAGAGAGAAAAAACAAGAGGAGGAGAAGATTGATGGAAAAAGAAAAGCTGAAAAAGAAGAAAGAAGAAGATAAGAAAGAAGTGGCGATCGAATAGAATAAAGAAGAAGAAAAAGAAGAGGAGAAGTAGGTAGAAGAATAAAAAGAAGAGGAGAAGCGGGTACAAGAAGAAAAAGAAGAGGAGAAGCGGGTAGAACAAGAAAAAAAAGAGGAAAATCAAGTAGAAGATCAAGAAAAACTAGAGGACAAGCAGGTAGAAGATCAAGAAAAAGAAGAGGAGATGGAGATAGAAGAAGAAATTGAAGTGGATGTGATGGGAATTATTATGGAGCTCAATGGTGATTAAGATAATTTATTTTTAAGTGGGTTTTAAGACATTGATTTTTGAAATTGTTGATTTTTGGTGGTTGTTGATACAACCATTTGGGGATTGAAATGGTTATTTTTTGGTGGTCGACTATTAAGACAATTGGTTGTTTAAATCGGTGGTTTTTGATGAGTAAGACAGTTGGGGGGGAATATTAAATAAATGAGTTTTTGGTGGTTGAAATATTAAGACAAATATGGTGTTGAAGTGGCCTTTAGACACTGAATAGTAAAGTTATTTTGTTTTGATGGAATTGCTGTCAGTTATCGACATGAAGGTTGTATATCTAAAAAGTACTTCATTTTGGATTAATATACCATAATACTACATGAGTAAAAGATATAAGATTGTACTATTGCATCCCTGTTACACATTTCCAAAAAGCAACCAGTGACAACAGACCATGCAACATTATTTTTAGACCCTTCTCTTTTTCTTTAGCCAATGTCAACCTTTGTTTTAGTTGATCCCTTTCTATTGTGGTGTCTTTTAGCAATCGTTTAAAGTGATCCATATGTTCTTCGGTTTCTTTGTAAAAAGTTAATAGCAAATTCCTATTTTCTTTGGAGTTTCAAAGCCTTTGTAATGTTTAATTTTAGTAAAACCTTAAAAATTTGATGTCTCGAATTCCGGACTCAATTTTGATGGACTGCTCCTTGATGAATCGTTCTCAAAGCCACTTAAAAAAGAGCATGCACCAATTGCACAATTAAATAATTATTGACCTGGATTTGTATCGGTGTGTGTAGTCCTCAAAATAGCTAAATTATCACAACGACAAATGTAAGTTATTTTTGCATTAGATGTTTGAGACATAATAAAAAAAGATGTTAAGTATTTTAAAATACAATAAGATGGAGGAGTTCATGAATCCTTCTTTTTATACACTGAAAAAGCAAATGTTATCGTTGAAAAAGTACCATTTTGTACTTTGTACTGTTGTAAAATTTGAATAATTGAGTATAGTCACTGTTGATCAAGACATAAAGATAATTAAGACAGTTGGTACTTGTTCATGTGCTTGGTGTGTATTTTAACAATGACATCCATACTTCAACAGTAATAATGTATATACGGGTTGATATCATGATCCTCAAATAATCTATAATGCACCTACTAGAATATGACACTTTAATATAGATCGTAGCTAGTATAATTTGAAAGGGAGAGTGATTAACTAATATTAAACTATACTTTTGAAATTTATTCAATTAATAAGTTTAAAGAAGTCATTTAAGGGTCCACACCTTGGGGGTGGATATAGATGATGTATGCGAAAAAGTTGTAGCTATTCAATCGACATGTTCAATGTATCGTGTGAGAAAGCACAAATATGTTGACAGAATATTGATTGTTGAACCTATAAAATTTTTTGATCACGACCCTAAATTTGTATGGAACTTACATGATGTTTTGGAAGATTATAGATTGGACAGTCAACATTCTCTCAACATACTTTTTCTTTCTCATACATTACATTTAAGATGTTGAATGAATAACTACAAATTTTTCTCATACATACTTTATTTCCACCCAATGTATGTGTATATTTAAATGATTTGTTTGAACTTATTTAATTGAATAAATTTCAATAAAATAGTTTAATATTAGTTAATCATTCTTCCGTTTAAATTATACTAGCTATGGTCTATATTAAAGCGTCATATTCTAGTAGGTGAAGTATAGATCATTTGAGGATCATGATATCAACCCGTATTGTTAAGGACCACGAATGAGATAAAGGTGTATTAGAGACAACCATTTTTATTAAATTATTAATGTACTGAAATATGGTTAAAATATAGTATATAAGGCAGTAGCTTAGAAAATATTAGGAGGTATGGTAAGTGAACGTAAGGACGACTAAGCGTTCGATGATCTAAGTCACCTAGATGCCTAATTGTGGGTCATATTTTTAGGTGTGTTTAATTGATTTTATAAAGGTTTTAAAATGCTGATTATATGATATATAGTCAGTGTACAAAGTTGAACGTGAATTGGAACGAACGTCAAGGGACGATTCAAGCGTTCGACGACCTACTAGTCGCTTAGGGGCCTATGTGGTCTAGCATGATTCAATTTATAAAATGAGTCTTAATAAGTATTAAATGGTTTATAAATTAGTTTCATATTTTATGTCGAAGTCGTGTGAAGTTTGGAGGTCAAACGCCCAAAAACGTCCAAGGCGTTCGAAAGATAGCCCCTAAGACGTTCATCGTATGTCATGTTGGGGCCAAGGCTTTTTGGACGTCTTATAGGTGTTTGTTTTGGATGAATTTTTTTTTGGAATGTATATAAATTATTAAGGTTTGTAATCACGTTGGAAACGTTTGGATATGACTTCTAAGTGGCCCCACAAGAGGCCCCAGAAGAAGGACCCAAAGCTGCCTAAGACATTGCATGGGCAGCGTCCATTTATGGACCCAACGACGGATTGTTGGTCTACCAACAGCCCGTCGAGAAGGTATCATCAAGTTATACATGCTTTGGTCAGATATTAAGCCAATTTTGGCTAAGTTTTTACGCGAATAAGGCCAGCCGCGACCCATCATAGCCGAAGGATACGCTTCCTGTTATGGCCACGTATTCGCATCGTAAAGCAAGCTGTGCGCGCCCGACAGACATGGCTCCTCGTTTCCGCACCCGCATTGCGTGCTCGTTGACCCATGTTGTTAGATAGGGCGCTGAAGCCGGGCTCAGAAGTTTGTCCACCCCACGTTCTTGTAAAGATGGTTATACACCCACCCCTAAAACAAACATAATTAAGGTTTTTTATGTCAGCCATTTTTGGGGTATATCATGATGTCATCCAAAACAATCCCTGATCAAGCCATTCCCGGAACCTTTCACAAGATTTTTGCAACACCTTCCTTCCCAAAATTATTTTCCCTCAAACCTCCCTTGCGGTGAAGCTCAAGAAATTCTTGGACGATGAGTTTTATATGGATGAATATCAAGTTTCAGGGGTTTTCAACTAGAAGAAAAAGGTATGTTATCCATCTTCTAGTTATCTTTTCATATAGAAAGCCATTCTCAATGATTTCAAAAGAGAAAAATATGAACAAACACTTTCTTCTTCAATCTTCCATGACGATTGAATAATGATTAGTTGAAGTTAATACAGTGGTTCTAACGTGAATTTTACTCCAATTTCATGATGAACCCATGCTTCATCACCAAAACGATTTAGCCTTGCATGGGCTTTATGATCTTGAATTGCTATCGTTTGAATTATGATTCTATTACGTTGAAGTGATTGTATATGCTGTTATTTACATGAATTTATGTGGAATTTATGTTGAAGGATCCATGAGTATCAATGTATGAAGATTTAAACATGAATAGCCTATGTTTCTACATGTTGCCTTGAAGTCGATTGTGAGATCGATTGTGTAGAGTTTTGATTATGTATGAACTTCTGTAGCTAATGTTTTAGGGTGATATAATGGAAGAATTTTGTAGGTATAAATCTTTATTGCATGAATTGATCATAGTATTTTCTTTAGGATATGAGTCAAAAAGATAGTGTGTGATGAGTTCAGAAGTGTGATTAGATGTAGATGAAGCACGATCTTCTTGATTTCTTATATAATTAGATACTTCCAACGAGTGGGATTCTTGATAAAATATGAATGATGATCAAAGCAGTAGAGAGTTCACCAGGCTTGGTAAAGTCTTTCTTATTACTCTAGCAAATGCGATAAAACCATCAATGCCTATGGTGTAACCGTAAATCTGCAGGGGATGTATGATGATTTCAATATTGTTTAAATGCAGGTTTAAAGATAATTCTCCTTTAGAGTCTATAATATGTATGAAATATAACTAAATAAATGCAAGGGAAATAGCTAATGACTCTAGGTTATTACTTTCTAGTATTTGATTGTGTGTATTATTGGAGCGGAATTAGCGTGTAGTGACTTGTACATGGTTTCTTATATGTTTAAAGTCATTTAATACTTCCATATATGTTGAATATTGACGTAAACAAGTTGGACTTGATCAATGAGATCAAAGTTTGAAGAGTTGGTAAGAATGTTATTCCTCTACTTTATATTTCTCTATTTCTTATGGTAAGGTTGATGATGAAACTGGGTATGGCATTGTGGTGGTATGGTCCACTTATGGTGGCGGGCGGTTGTTCTTTATTTAATAGATATGTGTTACATGGCCTGAAGGGCAAATTGATGAATATATGATTGAGAGATTTAGATGATCACCTTTATGATGTAATTGGCTATCTTTCCTAATCTAGTGTGATCTAAGTTGTGTGGAAATTGTCATAGCTGTGTATAAATGGTTAGTGTATTGTATAGGTGCTGCAATTGATGTGTTAAATTGGTTAAGTAGCCCCCTACACGTACCCCTTGTATGAAAGTGTTAAATAGCTAACGTTAGGGCCTTGGTTGTAATGTTTATATTGTTTGCCTCCTCGGATATTATGTGTGGTTGTGTCTGGTTATTGGAAGTATAATGGGGTCTAAGAGGTGTCTCCTCAGGAGTAAATTATAGCCAGTATGTGAGGGTCATGTGACCAAATGTACACACACCTCACTAGATGCATGTTACAAGTAGTATAGGTCAAGGTGTCTAAATTGAAAGGTTGTGTTTCTATTCAGCTAATGTCTACTACTATGCATGTAAAGTCATTATGTGAAGTATGTTATGTATCCTTGCTAGGATGACTTGAGAGGTGTACTAGTATTGTCCAGGTATGGACCTTGTATCTAAATTGCACATGTGTTATCTCTGATTAAGATATTCGTATGTTTGTTCTAGTATATGAAAGATGAATATGTGACATGTATAAATTGATGTGTATGAAAGGATGAAAATGAAGTGCATAGGTGTCTGAGTGGGTAATAGTGAAAGGATTGCTCATTAGTTATGGCTATATAGGACTCATTCATTGATATATGAAACGTGTGTTGACTTCATTGTGTTTTCTGTGAAGGTTTTGGGCACATATATGTTATACAAACACACATGTATGAAGACTAGTAATAGAGGGGACTGAATGGTGTATTCATGTTTATTCTAAACTAGAGGATGGGGCCTTTTTTTTACCCACATAGTTATGTTCAGGTGAATGGATCTTTACAGGTCTAGGTTGATGAACTGTCGATCTCCTGACCTATGAGTTAAGCTCTGGGGGATGAATCTCCTAAACCTAGGATTTATTAAAGTAAAAATATAAATAACGGTTTTCAACAAAGGGAACTAGTTAGCACCGATTGAACTTGAATATGAGTGTGTGTCTATTCACATGGTAGGAAGGAGGGTCACCATAAATATCATGAGTGTATAACCCACAATGCATCATGGGCAATAAATCGGTTTGTAAGTGAATAACTACAATGCCTAATCTTGGCACAAGAGGTTTTCACATGTACTCCAAGTTCCATAATAGGTTGCCACCTTAGGATATAAGCAGTGGATCCACCTATTTCGCCAAGAATGTCACATTGGTTCTACTTTGGCCGGTAGACCACATCCTTTCGGTATGGTTCATGACACCGTGATACCATGTTTAGCATCAAATGGTTCTATGTCGGTTAAGCTTATAGTTCCCTAAAGTAAAATGTACAAAGGAAGTTATGACTTGGACCCTAAATAGAATGACTTAAGGGAGTTACCTAGGATAGATGGAAGTATGAACCCATCTAGACCATTGCACAAGTATCCCTTAGAAGTTCTAGGAAGGTGTCTATTCCATGCCACTATTTATATGTTCCCTAAGCATGACATGTGTAGTATTGTATAATTGTTAGAGACTGTGCATATATGAGCTTTATGAATGATGTTGATCTTGTTGGACTATTGATTAAGGTCGGGACGTCATTAGGTCTATATAGGTATATATTCTATGAGGATGTGTTGGTATTGTGTAGATGATAGGTTGATTTTCCTTGTGTCCCTAAGGTGATACACTGCACAAGATCCTAAAAGGAATTACTTGGGAGATTCTAATGAATTACATGAAGAGTCACGTAAAGTTGAACGAGCTCACTCTAAGTGACATATTTGGACATAAAATTCTATATGTGCTTTTCGAGGAGTTTGTCTTTGATGTGTTTCTATGAAGTATGAAAATGATAATATGCTATTTAGAAAGGTTTTTATTGATGATTTACTCAAAATGACCATGAAGTATGATTTCAAAAAGAAAGTCCCTTTTCAAATGCATGGTTTTGCATGGTGCCATATAGTACTTCTTATGCAATCCCAATCTCTAATTATTACACAAAGTGTAGGTTGAGTGATGCTTTAAAGGATGTCTTGAATGATGAAGATTTGATAGGTGATGCCCAAGCTCAAGGACAGAAAGGAATCCTAAGTCCAAGGATGTCCTAAGGTGTATTTATTGTGTAAAGTCTTTAAATATTGTATAGTTTGGTATTGTGTTCTTAAGGTACGTGTCCCCATGGTACTCAAGTTATTGGTCTAAGATGGAAAAGAGATTTAGAGTCTATAATGTATTATGTATTTATATTGATACTGAGTATGAAGTAAGTAAAGTTCTCGAATATGATGGTGCTATGAAATATTTTATGTTTTCCGCTAAATTTCTACTATGTCGATGGGATGATGTTAAACTATGGGCATTTGTATAAAAAACCTCCGAGAGGTCAAGTACGCCAGTACTTCTACGGGGTGCTCCCCGGGAGTGACACGTATATACCTGTTACCGTGAAGTGTAGATGTCGTTGTTAAATAAACACCAAACAAGAACATGTATAAACAATCTAATTATCTTTTATATTTTATTCACAGTAACTATACTCATATCCAAAATTTTATAGCGGTGGTAACAAAGTACAAATGTCTACTTTTCAATTCAACGTCTAATATTTGAAAATTCTTTAAAGTGTTATTGGTGAAGTGTCTATTCGGCATTAGTTATAGTTATCCACCTTTACAGCGGTAAACAAAGTACCAAATTACTCTTTTCAATGTCAATGTCTGATATCTTGACAATTTCTTTGACATGTTATTTGGTGAAAGTGTATATTAGTTTGTAGTTGATTATTATGCAACGGCTATTTATCATGGCTTTTTTTCTTTAGGAATTTAAAAAAAATAATACACATGAGGAAAAATGCCAGAGTTTTAGTGGGACAAAATATTAAAATAAACATTTTGGAACAAATCATTGCATAACATAAATTCCCTATATTAATTATACACAGCTTAATACACAAGAGTGGACCTAATAATAAACAGTATAATAGACAGTGTAGAAAAAATGATGTCATCGAGAGATGATCATGAATAAATTTAAACAATTGACATTACACGACCAAAATATTGGGTCCAAAATACAAAATACCTTCACAAAAAATTTTCCTTTTAGTAACTTCGTTACAAAAAGATAATTAGTCAAATATATTAAGATTTGTTTGTGTTCCATACATGTGGTTCTATTGTGACTGGATCTCTTCAAATATTGAACATTGTTCAACCTTGTTTTTGAAAATGATCGCAGACACACTTACACATTTTCTTTCTTGCTTTTAGCTTAGTTTAAACCAATGGGTGGAAGATATTTCCACGCTAACAATTCTTCTGACAACTACACCATCCGGATTCGATTTAAGGGACAAAGTTGATTAGATTCAGAGTATACAAGAAGGTATGTTTCATTTGTTATTATAAAGACAAAGAATATTCACAGATGTCAACTAGACTTATCGCAATATGTCTTTGATCTCACAAGTAGTCATTGAGTCGTGAGCACATGTATTCTGGACAAGGCATATTCCTAAAGAACATAACTCTTTCTAATATTTTACTAGTGAATTAGAACCTGCACCAACACGGCTGTTTGGAATTGATTTTATCTCCAGTTGTTCTCACGTTCAAGGAGTGCCTTTAGATCATTTTTTTCTGCGATCTTTCGGTAGCCGGCACCATATTATTACCCTTTGATTTAAGTACATATTATACTCTCCCTAAAAAGTTCTTCAAATTCTTAGACACGAAATTAAATATAGATGCAAACAGGGGTACTCTCTCTGACATCTATCAACATAGAGTTAAGTGACTCGACAATTTTGTGGTATAATCATTACATATGTCCGGGACATGTGCTCTGCTCTTTTTTCCAAAACCAACCATCATGCTCAATACAAAGTCTGCCTCGAGAGGATTATCCATATATCCAAAAATAATTGTTGAACTCCTCCCAAGAATATGACTTGGTCCTTTGAGTATAGATAGAGGGAATCTCCACATTGTTAATCTACCCAAAGATTTTCAGCGAGGTGTATCATGCAATTTCCTTGATGAGCATGATTGAAAACCTTTGCAATACTATTGACAATACTCTTGTGTCTATCAGAAATGTAACACTCTGGAAGTTCATAACTTAGTCAAGAGCCTCACATCATGAACCAAGACTTAAAACAATATTTATAAGGCTAAACTAATGTATTGAAACCAATTAGGAAGTTTTAGAGACAAAACGTCAAGAAACGACCATGACGTCTGGAGACTAGTGAAATTGAGGCTAGTGTGCCTTACCATGTTTCAAGGAGTTTTAAGAGTAAAAATTCAGTGAAATTAGGTAAAGAGGTACTAAACATGTCTTAGAGTGAGTTTAGAATCGAACCGTATGGGTACAAATCCCCATGGTCAAATTGACGTGTTTCAAACGACGGACCAAACGATGAGAATGTCGATAGTTCAACTTCCCGTACAATGGTGTCATAGGTCCATACTTATTTTATTCCAAAAATTCTCCAAAATCACACTTCTCTGACAAACGACGCCTTGCCTAGTACGATGTCGTCTTTGATCGGACGCCCCGTAGGCGGGGGTTCGTCGTTAGCATACTAAGTCAACGCCAAGTTTAATTAGTTATGGAGTTAATTATTTTATTTAGTTAATTATTAATTTAGGTTAAGGGGTGGTAAATAAAGTTAGTTAGGGTTTACTATATAAGTACTAACCCTCAATAGCCTAACTCAACACCTATTATTCCCAAACCCACTTCTGTCCCCCTCTCTCCTATCTCTCTACTTTCTCTCTCTTTTCCAAGACCCCATTGAATAAGCCAAGATTCACGAATTAACCTAGGTCACCAAAGACATACATTGAACCATAAATTCCTAAGGAGATCTTAAAGGTAATGGAATCTGTTCTTTCTTTTCTTGGAACTCTTTCCTCGATGTTCTTCAAATTGATTTCTAAAATGAATGTCTAGAAAGATGGGTTTTTCTTGCAATTCGGTAAATAAACTTTTCAGTTTTGATTTTATGTTGATTCAACTTTGATTATATTGATAATTGATGATTTTTAATTGTATAATGTTTTGTATTCTTATCTTTGACCTAGTTTGTTCGATGAAAGATTCAGTATTGAACCCTTTTCCCTAACCTGTAGCTATGATTTGACTCTGTAGATGATTAGGGTTGTTTGCATTGGGTGTTTATGTTATGGTTAAATTCAATATAATTATGATTATGATAGTGATCATTGTGTAATTGGACAAATTTAATGGTTAATAGATTGCAGGTGATTGCTTGGAGGCTTTGGTAAGACCTTATGAATAATGAGTCTCTAGTTCAATAATGATGGTGTTCTCTTTCTATGATATTCACTTGAAAGTATGAATCTGTGATTATATTATAAGATGATAATATGAGATTATGATGCCATGTTCCAATATGATGGATTGTGCGACTTTTATATAAGGGTCTGATCATGAAAGTTTGAATGTGATTCTCTTGTGCGCGTTATAGGATATGATTTATAATATTATAATCTCACCAATGATGGTTTGTGTGAAACGAAGTTCTCAGTCCGATACTAATGATTTAATGAAAGATTATACACCGAGGCGTTAGTTCTCTTGATGGCTATATTAAGTTTTGATGATTAAAAATGACGTAATGGGATTTCAAAAATAGACTTTAGTTTAGCACCGCGTGTACTAGATATGAGAGGTCTCCCTTCCCCATGTGGGAAGGTAGGCTCACAATGTGTGTCTTATGATAGACTCTTTTATAATGCAATTATTCCATAAAGAGGATCTCTCTAGTATTCTCATAGTTCCTAACTGTGTTTTCTTCACAAGAATACTAGCCTAGTTGTATCAACTTGAGTGATATGTTCATATTTTGGTTCTACCTTGGCAGTCGTCCCCTTCTTCGGTGTGGGTTTCATGATATCTGATTCCTGTTTAGCTCGCATGACTATTGTCAGTAAGGAGATTTTTTCTCAAAAGTTAAAAATGACTGAATGAAGTAATGAAGATGAAAAGTAACTAGGGTGACTTACGTGGTTCTTCTTAGAGTGGATCAAAAGGGGGGGTTTTAAAAAAAACAAAAAAAAAAAAAAAACACATATCTCTACCTTACAATTGCACAATTTGACTTTAGGGGAGTCCTAAAAGTTGTTCTTATGTTATTTTATGCACTTATGATATCATGAAAGTATTTATGTTTAGTTTATAGAGTTGTTCTTAATTATGATGTTGGCTTTTCACTTAATGAACATGGTATTGGTAGAAAATTGTTTATACATAATGATGACTACTCATGATTGTATTTTTGAAGAAAGGCATAACTTATGGTTCCTTTCTTGTTTACTTGATTATGTTGGGGTTTAGAGGTTTCACATGATCATTGCACTTTTAGCTTTGGGATAGATTGTGGTAAAGGGTCTTGTATGTTGATGATATGACCTAATGAATTGAAAAGTTGAGATGACTTATGATTATGTTGTTCCTTGTTTAAGAACACATCTTTGTTTGGTGTGATCCTTGTCTTGTTATGCTTTTTGTGTTGTGCATAAACATTTTCAAAATGACTAGCATGTTTCTTCTAAAAATTTTCCTTTTTAGTAGGCCATGCCTTTCAAATGTTTTAATGTGGCATATGTTTCTATCCTTAGTACCAAGTGGTTGTACAACCCATAATGCTTTATATTTCTCTAATATGTAGGTTCTGGTCGTTGAGTTGATTTTGAGGCCAATGCCAGAAGTCTTGGACATATTTCCCATGTTGTTTTGAGTCCTCAAGTTCGAGGATGAGAGCCATTTTCTACTTCTTAAGTAATATTTTTATGTCTAAATACTTTGTTCCTGTTTCCTTATTTCTGAGACTATTGATGTGGGAGCCTATAATTGGCATATTGTATTTGTAATGGCTATGTCCAATGTGTACTCTTTAGATGGTTTATATTTGAACAAGTATTAGGACTCTTATATGATCTTCTTATCAAAAGGATAATCTATTTATAACTTTCTAATGAGGAGTCTATGTAAACATCCTATATGATATGGTGGAGAAGTTCGAAGTACACTTCACTATGTTTAAAGTGTTACATTTTCCACTTTTTTTACCTTTGACAAGTAAATGAATGAATACTAAGGGATTAGGTCCTCTAAGTCCTCATCGAGGACGAGACGCGGTTAGGTCTATGGTGCTCCCCGGTTGGGATAAATTGGTATCAGCCATTAAAATTGGGTTTAAGAAGACCTAGGTTTATGTCTCACTAACCACATCTATATAGAGTCTTGTCAATAATTGTATATAGGCGCCACACTTATGAATGAAGGCGAGTGATGCTTGGTTTCTCATCTCCTTGGTAATCCTATGTCGTGGCCTCAGATTGTTAACCCGTGTGTCTTTTTAAATCTAACCCTCTTATTGTGGTTATGACTACTAGAAGGGCAGCCCTGCAATAAGGGTCGAAGAAGATATTGCCCAATGCGGATCTCCTCCCCAAACAACCAATCTCCCCGCATGGAATCAAGCTCCTCTCAAGAACAATTCAATTTAAGGTGGTTGAGCTCCGTTCATTTCCTCTGACATGACGGATGGAGATATGAGGTTGGAATTTTCTGTTTTCTCAATCTATGACTACTCAATGCCCAAGCTGTAGCTGACTCAAGAGCCCAAGCATGATTACTCAAGAAACCAGGAGGTTGGACCCCGTGTGCATCAAAATCTAGTAGCATGGCTCTCGCTTGAGGACTTGTTGATGAGGCCTAGAAGATCTTGTATGATATTGGGTTGAGGTCAAATGAGAAAAGCCGATCTAATAATCCGCATATTAACTCACGGTGCGCTCAAACTTTATATTCAACTGAGACATAGTGGCTTTGAGAATCGGGTCCCATTATTGGGAGGTGTTTATAAGGGCTTTTCTGATAGGTGCTTCCCAGGATAAAGAGGAGTGATCAATTTGAAGAATCATCAACCTTCGTCAAGGAGGTAGAGTGTACTTTAGTATTTTTGAAGTTCAACTAAGTTTGCCTAAGTAGGCCTCCTCTTTGGTTGAAAAACCCGAGGGGATTGAAATTAAACCATTCTATGATAGAAGTGCCCTGAATGATTTGGTTGAAAGAGTGTCGTTCGGCGTGATGCTAACCACGGACAACATGGATATTTTTGTTTGATGGTACGTGATCAAAAATTGGAAGAGAGTAGAGCCCTTAAATAGAAGATTAAGGTGGTAGAGGCCAGTCTAGAGGGATTTACTTCTAAGGGAAGGTTGGAAATTCAAGACAATGGTTCAAGAACAGGTTGTCCAAACAAGTTCTTCTAAGTTTCCCAAGTATCGTGATGATAGGGTGTCTAACCCTAATTCCCAAAAGGGAATAGGTGGTTAATCACCAAGCAAGAAACCTACTCGTACCAAGTGTGGTAAGAAGCATGTAGGTGAATGTCTAGTTGTGATAGATAAATGCTTTGGTTGTGGTAAGAGTAGCCACAAGGTGAGGGATAGTCCAAATGTAAGGGGTCAAGAGAAGGGGAGTGGTCAATCTCAAGCAAGTGTATCTAATTCTGATGCTCCAATGAAGAACCACTTCTATGCTCTCTGTTCTAGGGGTGATCAAGAAGAATCTCCCAATGTTGTAACCAGTATGTTACAGGTCTTTGCTATTAATGTGTATGCTTTACTTGATCCCGGTGCCACATTATCTTTTGTGACTCCTTACTATCCATGAAGTTTGATATATTTCCCTATATCTTAATTTAACCATTTTCGGTTACTACCTCCGTAGGTGACTCGATTATTGCTAAAAGAGTCTATAGGAATTGTTCTATAATGTTGCCCAATAGAGTTACTAAGGTAGACTTGGTAGAACTTGATATGGCCAATTTTGATGTCATCTTGCAAATGGATTAGTTGTATGCTTACTTATCATCCATAGATTGTACAACAAGGGTAGTGAACTTCGGTTTTCCTAATGAACTCGTCTTAGAGTGGAAAGGGGTAAATTCAACACCTAGAGGTCCTATCATTATTGTCTAAAAGATTGTAAGATGATCTCTAAAGGTTGTCTCTGCCACATTGTGAGGGTCAAGGACCTAGACTCCAAAACTCCTCCTTCAGAGTCGGTCCCCGTAGTGAAGGACTTTCTAGAAGTCTTTTCCAATGGCTTGCCAAGGATTACTCCGGTATAGGAAATTGACTTTGATAACGACGTATTTCCGGATATGAACCCCATTTCAATTCCTCCTTATCAGATAGCTCCGGCTAAATTGAAAGAGTTGAAGGCCCAACTCAAAGATTTACTAGAAAAAGGCTTAATTCGACCTTATATTTCTTCATGGGGTGCTCCAGTGTTATTTGTGAAAAATAAGGATGGGTCCCCTATGATGTGAATTGATTACTGTCAACTCAATAAGGTCACCATAAAGAACATGTACCCTCTCCCTAGGATTGATGATTTATTTGATCAACTTCAAGGGCCAAGATACTTTTTTAAAATTGATTTGAGGTCGGGATGTCACCAACTTAGGGTGAGAGGTGAAGATATTCCCAAAACGACTTTTCAAACTAGGAATGATCATTATGAGTTCCTAGTCATGTCATTTGGGTTAATCAATGCCCTGACGGCTTTCATGGACCTTACGAATAGAGTGTTCTGGGATTACCTTGATGCCTTTGTAATTGTCTTCATTGATTATATCTTGGTGCATTCTAAGACTGAGGATGAGCATATGGGCCATTTGAGGGTGGTACTGCAAGTCCTCAAGGAACACTTACTCTTTGCTAAGTATAGTAAGTGCCAATTTTTGTTGATATCGATTGTGTTTCTTGGTCATATCATCTCAAGTGAGGGTATAGAGATCAATCCAAGAAAGACAGAAGCGGTTAAGAATTGTCCTAGACCTTTAGCTCAACCGATTTATAGGAAAGTTTCTGGCCTATCCGGGTTATCATAGAAGGGTTGTCTATGGGTTGCTGTTTTACCATCTCCTTTGACAACACTAACCAAATAAGGTAAGTTTTAGTGTCGGCGCATGGATGAAAGAAGCTTCTAAGAGTTAAAAGATAAGCTAACCTACGCTCTGGTGTGAAATTATTGTGAGGTCCGGTACCAAGGATTTTTGGGTATTTTGACGATTCCGAGGCGGGTTTGGGTTTTTTTGTTTTTCTTATGCACATGGTAAGGGTAGATTATTTGGCCTCTAGGCAAATCAAGGTGATGAGAAAGAAAGGAATACCAAGTCATGATCTTTGAATTAGAATATGTGGTGTTTGCCTTGAAAATATGGAGGCATTATCTCTATGGGGTATATGTGGATGTATTTACTGACCACAAGAGTCTTAAAAATGTGTTTACTCAAAAGGAGTTGAATCTATGACAAATAAGATGGTTGAAACTATTGAAGGATTGACATGAGTGTTCTCTACCACCCCGACAAGGCCAACGTGATTGCGGATGCTCTAAGTCGTATGAATATGGATAGTGTGCCTCATGTGGAAAAATATGAGAAGGAACTAGTGAGGGATGTTCAAAGGTTGGATCGATTTGGTTTTCGATTTGAAGATTCTCCAAATGGTGGTTTTATGGTCCATCATAACTCCAAACTGTGCTTAGTGGTTGAGGTCAAGTCAAAATGACATTTTGATCCTTTATTGATGGAGTTGAAAGAATCCGTCCTTCGTAATTTTAATGAGTCATTCTCCAAAGTGGGTGGGTGGGGGGGGGGGTTCTTAGGTACCAAGGTAGATTGTGTGTACCGGATGTTGATAATTTGAGGGTACAAATTTTGGAAGAAGCTTATTGTAACACTACAAAAATCAGAGACCTAATCTAGAGCCTCACATGAGTGTATAAGGTTTTAATACTGTTTTAAGGTCAATAATAATGTATAAAATTCATTTAGGAAGTTTTAGAGTCAAAACACTAAGAAACGTCCATGACGTCCGGAGACTAGTGTAAAAGGTTCTAGTGTGCCTTAGCCTAATTCACAGGGTTTTAAGAGTCGGAATTTGACAAAATTTGGTGAAAATGTTTCTAACACATATTACAATAGTCTTAGGGTCGAAAATTTACTGTACGACGCCCCAAGTACCACCCTAGGGATCCTTGAGGAGGACCATCTCATTTTGACCCAAACCTGCCAAATGAGGCAGTGCTGGCAGTAGCTACCTACGCTTGCCATCGACGGACCGTAAGTAGAACGACTGACGTTGATGCCTCCATCGTTGAGCACTTAACCATTTTCACAAAAAGTTTGAATTTCAAACTCTTTGACAAAACTACGGATGTGCAGGACGGTTGGGGGCAAATGAGCGCGCCGACTGACCGTAGATCGTAGGTTGAGTCTCATAGTCAGCAAAATTTTGTTGTTATGTTTTAAAGACTTCATTTAATTAATTTAGTTAGTTAGGGATTTAATTAGTAATTAGGGGGTAGTTAATTAGGTTTGTTAATTTAATTATATAACCTATCCTAAGACTAAACTCAACTTAACATCGCCAAATTCCCAAATCCAAATTGCTCTTCCTTCTCTCTACTTTCTCTGTCCCAAGGAAACTCCAGAGAAGACCAAGGTCTAAGGGTTCTAACACAGCAAGAAGTGTGCTTTTCTCCGTCAATCCTAAAATATTAACCAGGTATGGAACTCTTCACCTTTGGGATTCATTTCCCCAAAGAGTTCTTCAAAAATTAGTTTTTGAAAAGATGATTTCATATGGGTTTCTTCCTAATACGAATTTGATGTTCTAAATTGTATTGTCCATGATTATTATTAGTTATGATGGTTATATTATGATGCATTATTTTTCAATTATGGTAGTTTTTGATGTTTAATCTATTATTGTGGAAGAGGTGATGAATTGACCCCAATGGAATTGAATTGTATTGATGTAGGTGACCTAGCTATTATGTTATTACACCTATTATTGGATGGAATTGGTTGGTTGATGGTAAGACCATGATGATGGCTTTTGAAGGAGATTGGGTAAGTCTTTGTTGTCCTAAACCTTTACTTCAATATGATGGCTTGTACTTGGTGATGCAGTTCAATGAAGTATGTCTTGTACTTGAATTAAGTAGGTGTAGTATTATGATGCAATTAAAATGTCTTGATTATGTGATTGTGATATTATGCTTAAGATGTAATTATATAAGGTTGGTTATGAAATACATATGTGCCTTACTATGATATGATGATGTTACTGTGCTAATCTCACATATGAGGGTTGTAATGAAAGGTATTCTCATCCAATTCCTATTGACCATGACTATACGAGAATCTATTCTCCTATGACCTAAACAAAGTTATGATTGTTAAGGAAAGACATTTCAAAAGAGACTCTAGCTTAGCACCGAGTGAACTAGTGGTGAGGAATGTCCCTTTCCAAGTAGGGAAGGTAGGTTCACTATTGTAGTCATGAGATTGGAGACTATAATTTCAAAGGCATAAGAAGGTCCCAAGGACATCTCCTAGTTCTTGAACTATGTTGCCCCCATAGGAATACTAGCTAGTGCATCCACCTAGATGCTATATCCATGCTTTCGTACTACCTTAACAAGTAGTCCACCTTATTTTCGTGTAGGGTTCTGACCGAATTGTCACATTAGATCATGTTCTATGAGGTTAAGTCAATTGTTCTGAAAGTAAATTAAGTAATACAAAAACAAGTGAACTCAACTAGGAAGACTTCTGCAGGGGTTTGACTAGTCTAGGTAGGGGTTATGTGACTATACCGATGCATTGCACTAGTTAGCATTGGCCGGTACGGGTTAGAAACAGAAAAATTTTCTTATGTCCTTATTAAGTGTATTGATATGCATATGTTGACCTTTACATGTGATGAACTAATGATATTGGTGTCCTTGTATGAATCATTGCTAGTTGGTAAATATTGATAAAACATGATGTTGACTACTCTGATGCTCTGTTATGTGACTGTAGACATTGCTTATGATCTTCGTTGGGTTTTACTGGTTGCGTAAGGTTATAGTGCTTACTGGTCATTGACTTGTAGATTGGCATGGTGGGTTAGAGTGAGGGTCTTGTGTATGTTGGTTTGTATGAAATCTGATACATTCGCTTTGGTGTTGTAAAATGAGTTGGAGTTTCTTTTGGATTATGGTTCTAATATGAGATTAAAATGTTGACTTGGTCTTACTTTATTGATGATGTTGGTATTGTGTTGAATATGCCTATTGTGTCACGACCCAAAAATCACGAGTAGTGGATGGAAAAACCTATGTTCAAACCAATAGGTAAAAAGACACAACATATTTTAACAAACTTAAATAACTAATAAGTGAAAGAAACAAACTTTCCAAATCTCCAACCCGAGTTTTTATACGACGAATGCCGAAAATGAAACTGAAAAACAAAATATAACCAAGAAGAATGGTGTCATAAGTACAAGAGCTTCTAAAATACGATGCAAGTCCTGAAAACTATAAAAAGGACAATTCTAAACATAAGAGAATCCTGTATGGAATACTGAACGAACAGAATAAGTAAAAGATAGAGGGACGGTGTTGGGCCACGGAACAAGCCAAGAAGCTCACCACACTCAAAGACACTCCAAATCGGACTCAAACTGCTATCGAGATCGTGCTCCTACTCGGGAATCGATCTTGCACCACAAGGAGAAACAAGTGTAGTATGAGTACAAAAACCCAACCACATGTACTCAGATGTATCATTGACCGACAACGACGAAGGAGTGAGTAGGCGAGCGGTATCTAAGAAAATTCGATTCTAGAATTTGTACAAGTATAATATATTACACTTACTATTAGTTTCGCAATAAAGGAAATACATTTTCATATTTTCCAACACACCAACGAAACACATATCAGTCATCAAAATGAATGATGGGATGAAATGCAACCTGCAATATGATGCAGTGACTGATATGTCTCAGAATACCCAGTACTCAATCAACCGTATATACTGAACTCCTCGAAAAAATCGAGAGTTCATGACCCATGGGGACTCGCGAGGGTCCATATACCGACACGGACGCTATCCACGTTTTTGTCCTATGCGGACGATCTAAAAGCACTATCATAATATCCAAACATTTTCGCACGGACGTCTCCACTTGCCCCCAAATTACAAATTCTTAAATCTAACCATCCACAGCACGGACGATTTCCACGTGCCAACTTATACTCAGTCTCATGTATATGCATTGCACAATATATTTCAATTAGAGGGAATGATGATGCATCTCAATCAATCATATGAATTAAGACATCAACACCTCAATATTCTCAACGATACGGGTTGAAATAAAATTAAAACACAATCAAACAAGGAAATTCAAGTCAATAAGATATCAGCTAATGCCCATATGCTTTGGCATTTCTCCAATTTCAACCCACATTCTATAATAGTACTTTTCCTTTTTATATACACCGGTACTCGTACCAATGCCCGTCACACCTTGAGACGAGGACCACCACTTTCCCCCGACCCCTTTGTCTATTTTCATTTTTTTAATATTTAATTAGGAAAAACGTCTTCAACAAGTCTAAAGTCTTAACATACCTTAAGAGCGAACCTGCCATGCCCCCCCCGAATCTTCAAGATAGTCCTTCGGTTTTCCATAGTTCGGAACGTTCCCAATCTACCAATGATCCATATTCGTAAGCCAATGAATCTATAGACATCCATAGAGCTATACCTCTATTCCGAACCCCAAAACCCATTCAACCTAATGATACCAAAAACTAACATCCATAATAACTAATTAAATTCATAAATTTAGTGTCCTCTAGTTTACACCAAGTCTCATATTCCTAAATTTTAAGCCTAGGATTAAATCTCAATTTACCATGATATTTATATAATACAAATAAATAACCAAATTGATTAGCTATATTAACACTACAACAATAAGTAATGACTATAAGAAATTTCAAAAATTTTAACCCACTACTAACAGAACCTGTAGCCTTAACCATGACCAAAAGAAACTAAAAAATATAGAAATAAACAAAAACAGCAACAATACAATAGAATCCATTATGTACAAAATTTTATTTTTATTGTGTGTTTTTCATACACTCAAAAACTCACCCAAATCTGTAGATATATTATATAAAACCAAGTCTTGATCTACCATATAAAGTTAACATCGTAAATCTATAAACTACATAATATTATGTGGTTCACGTAATATAATATACCATAATTAATTACGTAGTTGATATTTCAAAACTTACAACCATAATGTGATAACTTATGGAGAAATAATTTCAAGATTTATCCAAAATATGTTAAAATAATTTCTAAACAATTGAAATCAAGATTAATTATCATAAATTTTCCATGCCCTAAGGTGACCCCCTAAGTCAAAAATTTATACCCAGAGCCTTATTAATTCCCACTAGGAACACAGGTCAAAATCACAAAGAAAGGCAGAAAGCAAAACAATAATTTTTTTTTTTCATTACTGGACTATATTTTCAATTCCAAAATTTATACTCCTTCTAAAAATATTGAATAACGTTCCCTGTACTATTTCCAACAAATTTTTCTATAAACTCGTTAAAAAGGGGAATTACGAAATACGTAAAAGACAATAAGGGCATCATCATTGCAACTAAAACTACACTACACTACGGACCATTATGCATTTAATATAATAACAAGCGAACATAATCCAACCACAAGAAAAAAAAACAAAACAAAAAAACTATTCAGTACTATTCTATTCAAATCTTTAAACCATGGAAAAGAACACTTCATACGGTGAGCAACAATCATTATGATCCATATAAAAGTCAAGGAAAATTTCCAATCGTTCTTAACCTGAGGATTTCGAGGGTCCCTCACGGTTCTGTAATCTCCGCTGCCCAAAAAAAAATCAGTTTCTACCCATTTTGTTTTTCTCCTTTAATTGTTAATTAAGTAAATAAAATACAACTAACCCCAATAACCTAAATTTAATTAATGGGCAAGTAAAAAGGTATTAAATGAATTATGGATTATGGCCCACTAACTATTAACTAGATTAATTTTCACTAAAAATTATTCAACTAAAATATTCTTGTTGCGAATCAGTTTTAAAAAAACCTCTTTAAATTTAAAAGGAAGTCAAACTAGTCCAGTTCTCAAAACGACCTAGGCGGTCGTTACAACCTACCACATAAACAAAAAGTTCGTCCTCAAACGGGAAAACGGAAAGGGCTTAACCTGAACGCTTTAAAAAGATGAGGATATTTTACTCCCCTCATGTCTGACTCGGTATCCCATGTAGCCTCCTCCACTAGACGATGGCTTCCATTGAACCTTTACTGCAGCAATTCCCTGGAACCTTAGCTTCCGAATTTGCCTATCCAACTGGTGATCGGCTCTTCCTCAAAAGTCAAATTCGGATCAAGTAACACTGAATCCCATTGAATCAATTGATCACCACCGTGATGCTAACTTCACTTAAGCATCACTAAACTATGAAATACGGATGGGACACTTGACAAAACCACGGGGGCCAAAGCACAACTGATACGCCACCTCACCAATACGCTCAACATAGCGAAAGGACCAAATCGACCGGGGCTCAACTTTGCCCGTCTTCCAAACCTCATCACCACCCTTCAGGGGGAAAACCTTCAATAAAACCCTCCATCTCCAACCCGAAAATCTCTAAATCACGAATTTCAGATCTGCATAACTCTTTTGCCTACTCTGAGCCAGGAGAAGTCATCTGGATCAACTTGACCTTTCCAAGGACTCCTAACAAATCTGTACCCCATGGTCTAACCCAAAGCATCAAACCAGCCAATTGGAGATAGACATCTCCTTACCTACAAGAGCCTCAAAATGGTGCCATCTCATGCTAGAGTGATAACTATTGTTGTAAGCAAACTACGCTAAAGGCAAGAATGGTCCCACTGACCACCCCAAGTACAATCCACACGCCCGCAACATGTCCTCAAGAACAGAATAAGACGCTCAGACTGACCATCAGTCTGCGGATGAAAGGCTGTACTAAGATCCACCGAGTGCCCAACCTTCTGCATAGACCGCCAGGAAATAAGATGTAAATTGAGTGCCCACGATCTGAAAAATAATAGAAATAGGAACCCATGCAAACGAAACTATCTCCGAATATTAGATTTGGCAACTTATACTGAATTATAGGTCGTATGAACTGGTACAAAGTGTGCGACTTAGTCAGTCGATACCACGATGCCCATATAGAATCAAACTTACCATGGTAGGGGCAACCCTACCACAAAAAGTCCATCGCAATGCGGCTCCCAAATTCCACTCAGGTATGGGACCTCTGAGGCACACCTCCGGCTTTTGGTGTTCCTACTTCACTTGCTGACCATTCAAACATCAATTCAAAATCTACTTGTCCCTCTTCAAACGACACCACCAATAGTGTGCTTTAAAGTCCCGATACATTCTTAGTAGCCCCAGGAGAATAGAGTACCCGAACTATGAGCCTACTACAAGGATCAATCTAGTCAATCCACCGGTACGAGGAACACATATACGACCCTACTCCTCAAAACACCCTCACTATACAAAGAATTGCAGCCTTGTCTCTCCGTTTAAAACTTGTCCTAATCCTTACATAAATCACCATCCATCAAACTGTTTGAGCCCGAATCTGCTCCAACAAGCGATGACCTAGCCTCCATATAAGCCAACAAACTAAACCAGATTCTGAAAATTCAAGTCTCACAAAGCTATTGGCCCACGATTGGACAGCCCTTAGCTAAAGGACGCTCGTAGAACCTTGTAACATGGCTAGACTACCCATAATTGCCGCCTTTCGAATCAAGGCATCTGCTACAACATTCTTTTCATGGGTGATAAAGAATAGTCGATCGTAGTCTTTGAGGCAAACTCAACCATATTTCTCTGCCTCAAATTTAGATCCTAGGATTGACTATATACTGGAGACTACGATTGATCGGAAACACCCTAACAATGCACACCATACAATATAAATGCGCCAAATCTTTAATGCAAACAACACAGACGCCCCAACTATAAATCATGAATAGGTTAGCTCTCATATGAACCTTTAACGTCCTCGAAGCATAAGCTAATCACCCTTCCTTCTGCATCAACACACATACCAAGACCAATCCGAGAAGCATAACAATATACAACAAAACCCTATCCCTCCAAGGGGTTAGGTAAAAATTGGAAGCAGTAGTCAATAAACAGTCGTGAGCTTTGGAAACTAACCGCACCATTGTCAGACAACTGAAAAGTCACCCTCCTTCGGTCTGTCAATCTAGTTAATGGAGATCCCAATGGATGAGAAAACCTCACCCAAACCGTCGATAATAACCCCAAGGCCAAAGAACTCGAACTCAGTAACTGAAGCAGGTCTGACCTTAATCTCTAACCGCCTCAATCTTTTTTGGATCCACCATGATACTCCTTGGGACACTACTGGCCCAAGAATGCTACCGAACTAAGCAAAACACTACACACAATTCTTCTCCTTTAGACATCCCAAGAACATCATAAAATGATTGCTCATGTTCTTGCCCTTAGTGCGGTGAGTATATCAATTATATCATATATGAAGACAATAACAAAGGAATTTCTAAATACGGTTTTGAACATCCATTCATCAGTTCCATAAAATTGTGGGAATTAGCAATTGAAAGACATTCACCAAAAAACTCGTTAATGACATAACGTGTTGAAAAGACGTTATTAGGGATATTCCCGCCATAAACTTCAGCGTATGATAGCCAGATTCAAGTCAATTTTGGAGAGAAAAAGAAGCACCTTGAATGTAACGATCCTAAATATCAATATGACCCGGTTATCAGATACTTATTTCTGATGGTTACCTTGTTCAATGCAGAGATAGGTCAATAAACATACGCATAGATCCCATATTTCTTCTTTACAAATAAAACTGGAGCCACACCCCAAGGAGATCACTTGGTCTTATAAAACCTTGCCTCAAACAATCTGCAGCTGCTCCTTCAACTATTTCAATTCATCGGTGCCATACGAGAAGGAGGAATGGAAATTAGCGAGTTTCCTGGCTCCAAATCCATACAAAAATCACTATCAAGACTCTGGGTGGAATACCTGGTAAATCGGTCGGGAATACCTCTGAAAATTCACTCCCACTGGGAATAGACTCAAGGCTTAGGAAGTTCATACTAGTATCTAGAATTGGGACAAGTAAAGCAAACAATCCTCTCTGTGCAAACTGACGATGAAGCTTACAGGGATGATATCACACCCTCTGGCAAGGAGAATAAGAGTTACCTTCATCTATATAGGAATTCTAGGCCATAGCTAAATGATGGATGGTCTTGGCATGACAATTAAATTGCGTGGTAAGGAAGAAACCAATCCATACCAAGAATCACATCAAAATCTATCATATCTAAGACCTTTAAATCTGCATGAGTGTCATACCCCCATCAATAAGTAAACATACCCATAACGTACACCCGATCTACAAATACAGAATCCCCGACAGGAGAGCAACAC
This sequence comes from Solanum habrochaites, assembly GCA_027704765.1. Lineage (NCBI taxonomy): Eukaryota > Viridiplantae > Streptophyta > Magnoliopsida > Solanales > Solanaceae > Solanum > Solanum habrochaites. The sequence continues at coordinate 84,088 of JAKWJA010002047.1, forward strand.
GTATCGGCCAAATCAAAGACTCCACACAATATATCCAGACTCGGAGTGTAAAATATCTGGGGACACATAAGAATAAGGAGAGCCTGGATCAAATAAGACAGTAGCTTGGGCGCTGACAAACGGAATAATACCTGTGAGAACCAGCACTGGCCAGCCTTGGCAACTACGAAAAGCATAACAGTGAGAACGACTCCATCAGATTGTGGCACCTCCACGACCCACCAATCGGACATAGGAGACCCACCTCTACCTGAATGAGAACCCTCTACCATCTTTGCACCACCCATAGCTGGAGGTTGTGCAAGCCCTGAGTCGAATCCTGGAGAAACCCTGATGTAACGCCACCACATCTGGTCCTCGGGCAGTATCTCACCAAAGGTTCCATAATCACCGCACTCCAAAGCAAACCTACGCGACGCAGGGCTGATGAGAGGAAACTGACTGACAGAATGCTCCACGATACAGTCTAGAAGATGAACCCTGCGAAGTATGTATCGAGCTCGAAGAGTTATTGCCCCTTGTTGGTAAACAGCCTCGCCCGATGGTTTAGCAGCCCATGAATGGGTCTGAGGATGAGGGTGATAACCTACTGCTTGCCCAAGATAACCCGACTCTAGGCGGAGCACCACCATAATCACCGAAAAGAGTCCTTCTTGCCCTCTCGCTTGATCAAATCCTACGTCGAAAATCATCTCCAACTCCTTAGCAGCATCTACACTTTCTGGAATGGAAAACCAGAAGCAGCAAACATGAGAAACATAGACGAATTGGAATAATCAGCCCCTTAACAAACCTCCTCACTCTCTCGCCTCTTGTGGGAAGATTCACGAAGCAAGGCATGCCTCGCAAGGCTGAACTTTACCTCATACCTCTGCAACTGACATCCCATTTTGCTGCTGCCAACCCTCTAAACTCGGCCCTTTGCGCTCCATTCTCGCTGCGTGGAACAATTTGGATAGAAATACTGAGTAAAACTGAGTCCTATGATAGGGATGGGATCCAACTGTGGGCCTACCACTAATATAATCCCTTCCACCATGTTAGCAGAGCAGACCTCTGAAAACGCGATTTGGTAGTCAACTCCATGAGGACTCCACTAATCAAGAGTATGCAACCTCTCAGGACCAACTAACTATAAACTCATATGCATCCTCATCTTAAGGTCACCAGTATAATAGGAGGCTTCAATTAGTCTGAACTCACAAACATCTTTTGCCATCAATAGTAGAGAAGGCCTGTTCACCACATGGGAGGTATATTGGAAACTCCATACGATCCAACGAGGAGCTACAAGCTGGAGCTGTGCTGTATATTGGTCCTGGGATTCATGAGAATCTGGGAGCAACTATCGGTTGGAGGTTTCGACCTACAACATAGGTCTGTGAGACATCCAGAATAATTCGAGTGAACAGGCCAAAGTCATGCTGGGGCCCTCCCTCTCAGATTACCTAACATACGAATCCAAA